>JAOTRH010000013.1:11918758-11931642 GCA_034768845.1 Heliamphora exappendiculata | reverse complement strand
CCCCCCCCCCCCCCCCCCCCCCCCCCCCCCCCCCCCCCCCCCCCCCCCCCCCCCCGGGCGGAGGGACTCCGCCCATGGGAAGATACTACTGGTATTCTAATCCAAAAGGGTCACGTGTTAACTAACCGGTGCTATTGTGTAAGAAGGGAGGGAATCAATCTATCACCTCCTTGCAATTGTGAATTTGTGAGGGAGGTATGGAACTTTGTTTTGCTTCTTTTTGGAGTTGTTTGGGTTTTTGAAAAAAATGTGGGTGGGATGTTGCAGGGGTGGACGGGGGAAAGGGTTCGGAAGAAGAGAAGGAAGGCATGGCAATTGGCTTTTTTTGGGATGTTTGGCAAAGTTATCTATGGTAACTTTTAACTTTCTGTTACTAATTTTAACTATAAGTTATAAATTTTTCTAAACACCAACAACTTTTACTACGACTTATAATTATTTTTTCTTCTATTTCAGGTACAAATTACAATTTTTACCAAACACTAACAACTTCTACTATAAGTTACAATCTATAAGTTACTAATTTTAGTAATGCAAAACACTACATTTGTGTGTAATGTGATTGGTTTGGGTGGGGGACAGAATAAAATAACTTTTGATGGGATGAAGCCCCCTTTGTATAGGTTGAAAGGTGTGTTTCTCATAAATGTTGCATAGTTGACTATAAGAGAAAAGGTAGCACTCTTTTCTTGAAACAATAGAGTTTATAGGATCCTTATCCGTGGATTAGCTCCTTCTAGTAGAAGTTTTTAAGGTGCCATCGTTTCTGGGAGTTTGTAAACGAGTGACATTCCTTTTATTCCCTTTTTATTATATCTTTTACTTATAAAAAAAACCCAAAAAACACACATCATAGAGTCATAAATATTGCAGTCATTTGTGATTCTGTGAATACTTAGAAGAGTGGAGTTAAGTCCAGCTCTATTTCATTTTCCCTTCCATTTGATGTGCATTCAAAACCCCTGACAAGGACAAAATATAAGTCGTGATTAAATTAGGGTGCAAATATTCAGTGATCAACATATTTAATCATGACTAGAAAAATAAGTAATGATTAAATTAGAGCCATGTGCATGTACATACCGAGAAGTGAGAAGTAAATGAAGTGGGAAGGATAGAAATCTGATTACCGCTGATCATGAAGATCAGTCTGAGGCATTGGAAGCTTCCTCAATAACATCAAAGAGGTTGAGAATCACCAGCAGAAGGGTGGAAGCTGAACTTTCAGGTCTAGGCCTAGGGTTAAAAATACATTTGCGCTTGGGAGCATCAGTGACTGCAGATAATACACAAAGATTCAACCAATCTATGAAGTTCAATGACAAATTCTACCATGTAAACAATATATATCACCATTTATTAGCCAAAACCAAAGCCTTAATACTACATGATCTTTTCCTTGTCCATTCGAACAAAATCACGTGTTGAGGCCATAGTCCATAGATAGTGGGGTCCAGGGCTAGTCTCTATCAGCCCTGCTCAAATTATCTGATGATGACCCAATACAAAAAACTATGATAAAACTCAACCCATTAAAGAGCCATTAAATTTGAACAATACCAAAGCAACTATAGGTGTAATAACTCTAATGTAACACATTCCAGAAATCATTGACCAGCAACATGCCATGTGCAAGCTGCCAAATGAAGATAGTCACAAACAAAACCATAAAATTGGATATGTGAATATAACAGAAAGACGCATATTTTAAAGAACAAGAAGACCAAGGCAATAACTAGCCCACCCAGTGGCACAATATGCTTACATTACTATGGGTAAAAAATTACATACCTAGCAAGATATGTAAATCCCTGCCCCACTCCCTTGGAGCCGAAAGGACAAAAAATGAGCAGGAACCATTAGCATTCGAAAACAGAAGGAAAAGTAGACATATCCATATAAACTGAAAATATCAGTCTACTGCCTACAAGAGCCTGCACGGATTCCGCATCTTTTTCCGTTTACCAAAAAAAGGGAGAGAAAAAAACGAGGAAGAAGAACAAAAGAACTAGTGAATAGAACAAAATGAGAATATTATACACCAGTGCCATGCATAAAAAGTAACTCTTTGAAGGCATCATCAACTGTTACATAGGTTTCCAATGCAAATGCACCAACCAGAATATTAAGTAATAGTGCCCAGCTCGGTAAAGGAAGACAAGTTAAAAAAACTTGATCATAACAATGATAGTATCAAGTCCCTAATTCAAATCTATATATGCAGGAGACAACCAATAGCTGCTCTAGGTGACACTTCTCATTAGTAATTACGATACTCTGAGGTCAAAAGCAGATCTCGAAAAGGTCCCAGGTCGTGGTGAGCTTCTTCAGAAGGCCCTAGTTATCAGTGTCGAGTGACGAGAGGGAAAAAATGGTTCTTATACAAAGAAGTAACAATATCCCAGCACAAGAACTCAAAGGAACAAAAGCACAGGCTAGATAAGTTTCTTCTTTACTCATTTGTCATCATTATCTTTGCAAAGCTGTTCTTATTGTTGACTCATTGATCATGATTCAGCTCAAGTTCATAATGCTCTAGTAGGTCAGCTGCTATCACTATTTCCATCCTTTACACCACCGAGCTTCTTTTTGTCCTTGAGGATTTCACTCAAAGGTTTAGGACCCTGAAACTCTTCCGATATAGTTCTGCTTGGATGGCCCAGCATCCCAGAGGAATCACCATTTCCTGTGGCTTTTCTCTTCTCTTCTTTGATTTGAGCAAGGGTCTTAGGCCCAATAAACGTACCAGCTTCCTCAGGTCTCTTCCTTGCAATTGGCTTCCTTGAGACTTCAGATGGATGAAACTGCTGTTTATGCTGTCTTTTTTCCTTATACCGCTGCCTGGGCCTGTACCTGTCTGAACGTGAATGCCTAAACCAGCCCTGGGGGTCAGCACCATTTAACAGACTTCCATTCTTGCCAAGTGATCCAAGACCATTGTCATTCACTTCTGTAGTCAACCTTCCACACAGCCTCGATCTACCATGTCGTTGAGACCTTTCCTGGCTTCCATCAATCTGAGAGTTGTTCCTTCTTGAGAAACGGGTCACTTGACGACCATCAATGACCCTGCGTTTCCTAAGATGGGATCGGAGATCCACACCTCTCCAACCATCAATTGCCAAATCCACAGGAAAGAATTTCCTTTTTCGTGGTAAAATAGGATCTGACATTTTATTCCTTGAGCGCCCGGAAACTTCTCTCATGTAATCATATCCTTCCTCGTTATCAAATTGATCATAAGAATCAAGTCTCTTTTGTTCATACAACATTCCAGTGTCAGGGTATGCAGAATCATAATCAACATGGCCACTGTAATCATACCCTAAGAAATGACCATTGAGCTCTTTACCATCCCTATCAATGGTTAGTAAGCACTCTGGATCATCTTCATACCCCAAGGCCTCCGATCTATCATCTACAAGAACATCAAAACCCGGGGACGACTCTAACCAGTCTTCTCGCTCAATATGACCATCCAATTGATCTTCTGAACTCTGATCAGAGGATACTAGAGATCTCCTTTGAATTAAGCCCTTCCCTAAAAGCAGTGTATCTGACCTCAGTGCTGCAGCTGCTTCTTCATAGTCAGATGCTGATAAATGAGGAGAAGCACTTTGATCCTTGACAATACCAATAGCTGATAGATGGATACCCTCTGTAGGCTTAATTTCCATTTCCACTGCTTCCTTAGCAGCTTCAGCTGGATTAGGATGTGTTTCTATTTGCGTAGATCCTGCATCACTTTCAGCACATGGCCCATTTTCCATGGGAGGTGCATCAGAAGCTGTCTTTAAGGATTTCAAGGCAGCTTTACCATCTTCAGGCCCATGCAGAAACGAGCATCTATCACCTTTAGTGCAAAATCCATTGAAATAAAAATAACAGGGAACGTTGACCTTGTTCACAGGCAAAGAGCACTGATATTGAGGAGGAGCAGATTCAGATGACAACTCAGTACATGCATCTAATGGCTGTTCAAAAAGAGGGCGGGGGAAGCAGCAATAATAGAGTCAGGAACCTTCTCCAACAACTGGGGAATGATAACAAGACAAAAATATTGAGCATCACAAACGCAAGCATTTTATATTTTACCACTATACAACTAAATGGAGGATGATCAATAAAAAATTCAAGATGACAACCAGAGAAAGTGAATCAACTCAGAGGGGCAACTCCAATGCCAAAGAATTGACACTGATATACAAGGATTTTAAGGTCTTGGCCAATACATGCTGAGGTTCAATTTATGCTGAACAAATATGATTAACTTGAACCTTCTTAACTTGCTAGAGAATAATAAGATTTTACAACAATCAATTTCTGCATGCATCAACTTGATCAAGATCTTCCAGTCATGTTGATTTTTTCCCCCTGTAAGTCTTCCAAGAAAACCTCATTTTATGTAGTCATATTGGGCTTCGGAATATTGACATGACTACCAGAGTACAGGTTAAAACGTTGACATCCCAAAATAAACCTAGGACCATGCACAAGACTCAACCCCTAAGAGTATTTTAGTATCCTATTCCTTCCAAACAAATAGCAACCATATTGAATCTTACTAATAATACTGTTTAAGTTGTACATCATTTATTAAACAACAACAAACTCCTACTTCAGTTTTCTCTGATCAAGGCAGGCTGAAGGCTAGCCGAACAGCAACTACAATATCAGAGTGAATTCAGATGTCAGATTCCTCTTTTTAAAGATGAATATCTAATGCACATGTCAACCTCCTTTATAAAAACTAATAGTAACTTTATAATATTAAAAACAGGAAGGAACAGCCCTCTGGCCTATACCCATGTCAAAATCCTTTAGAGTTTGGTGCACTTGTAACATAGTCTGTCAAGTATGAACATGTGAGTTTGGCTCAGCCACTGTGTGCAGAGATAGGTGGACAGATCTTTAGTAAGTCTAATGCATGTAACAGCTTAGATGATGGGACCAATACTGGGTAGTGGGCTTCTTGGCAAGCACTGTAGAGACTATGGCCCTACGTTCCTAATGATGCACATCATATAATTATCTTGAGAATTTAACATCATAACTAGGACAACTATAAATAGTATCTAGTGCATACAAATAATAGCCAAAATAACAAGTTGCTGAGTTTTCTACCATTTTATTGAATTATCTTTATCCCAACACTCTATCTAAATTTAGTCACATGGAATCCCCTAATTGTATTCTTTCTTTACTTGGAAGAAGTAGGAAAGGAAAATAATGACAATTGGAGTATATAACTCAAAATAGATTCCCAAATCCCTCCGGCTATCAAAAAAAATTGAAGAGCAGATATATCCAAATCCAGAATCCTGATATCAATGATTCTCATCGTAAATATGTAACACTTAGAACATGACTCCATAAGAAGTCCAGACTCCAGATTATTTCAACGAGTCAATGGTCCATAGCCAATTAAATTTCCACGACACTGCAAATTAGAGACAAACGACTCAAAAAAAGAGGGAAAAGGTTTTCTTCTACTAACTTTACTCCAAGGCTAATAATTAATAAATAGAAAGAATACAAACTAACATTTGCAGAAATCAGTGCAATACAAAGTTGATAAGAGCTTACAGGATGTCGAAAAGCACATGAGGGATTAAGGCAGCTCCCTGCCAACCAGTACCAGCAATCTCTTGGGTTGAGCCTCGCAATCTCACTGTGTCGATACTCACATTCAATTCCCTAGAAAGGAAAAATAATTCCCTTGTAAAACATGCAACTTATCCTTCAGAAGCCCATATACCAGCTCTTCACATTAAGAAAGATGAATACAAAAGGCAAAACATACAGGAGCATGGATGAGCAAATTTAAGTCAATGGATCACAGATTCACAAGAAATGCACATCATACATATGGGAAAATCTACATCGAAAGGGCAGGGGCTTAACACAAAATAACAAAATCTAAGTACACAAATACACATACTCGGAAGATACATGAACATGTAGACTGTGGAGTGTTCTTGAGAATGAGATCACTAGAGAGGAGAAATGGAAACAAAATAGTTGAGTAGTAAAGACCGCTGTTGGGTGAAGAATAAGGTTGGCTATGCTTTTGAGCGGTTGCAGTAAGGACACTAGAAAAGGTATGTTTGATTGACCGGATTAGACATGGAATTATATTTTCCTTATTTGAATTCAACAAGTGGTGAGAGGATTATGTATCAATTGAATAACTAATTCCACAAAATATAGAATATACAATGCTTAAAAGAATACGGTACTATTAATCTACTCATTACTAGTCCCATGGAACTACTTATCAAATTAGATTACATATCCCCTCATTATTAATCCGATTAATTAAATATGGCCTAAGGACTTAATGATCCAAACGAGGAGAAGCCATTCTTCTCGTAGCATCAGATGGAACTACTATTGTAAGAATGAAACTCCCTCATGTTGATCTAATAAAAAGTATCACCTCATCCAACTTTGTTAGATGCTAATCCCGACTTTGTCACACTAGTGTCCCACTCCACCCTACCAGGTTGAGTCCGAAAAACTTGCTCCCTTGAGTTACTCCCAAAAAGAACAAATCCCTATTCTTAGCAACAATGCTACATGTCCCCTAACATCCCAACACAAGTACTCCCATCACATTGCCATCCAGAACACAGGGGTGTGAGGGATACTTGGTGGTTGTTTGATTCATAGCTTTTTCTGGCATTTTTACTTTTGAGAAGAATTTTTTTTTTTCATTCAAAGAGGGATAAATAACTATTGGCAGTATTTTAATATGCGGAGTAAACCTGGGACAATTTCATCATTGTACTGTTCATAGAAGGTGGCTTGGGCACAGAATGGCTTTGATCCAGGGGATACCAAACAAGTTCATTGTGTTATGAGCTTAAAGCCAAAAAAGCAAAAAAGCCTCTACTTAAAGTCGGATGCCAAGTGGCACTTTACTCGAGTTACTTGGGTCACTTGAGCAATTCGAGTGACTTAGTATTTTGATGCATGGCTATTTAGTTACCGCTACCCCCTTTTGAGGGGATTATATTCACACAATACTTCGAGTTTCATTAGGCCCTGCCTTCCCGCAAGTCACTCGAGGCTGCTTGTTCAAGAGGTCAAGAAAACGACAGTGGGTATAAAGCTCATGGACCAATCTCTTGGATGCCTCAAGAGGCTCGGTCACAAAGGTGCCACAATACTTCATTGGGGTGTGTGTCCCAATGTTACTTGGAATGCGTATCGTTTCAGTACGAGGAACAGGAACGAAAACGTAGTATGCTACATGTCTTAAATTGTTGTAGATAAAAGTAAACATTTATGAATTACAACATTATAATGTAATTTCAAATTATAAGCATCTCATAAGATAAAGTATTATTTTCCAAACTATTTAATTATAACACATTTCTAAAAAGCATTATAAGCAAATTTTTTTTACATTTTATCTTACCAAAGCTCTACTTTCTCTATATTTTAGATTATTATGTTTGATTTATTCTTATATTCTTACATTAAAAATGTTAAGGACATAAATAAGAAGAGTTGAGGAGATTGCTTTGGAACCTAAATTTTTTGTTTTGGAATGAAAGTGTACTATGTTTCAGAACGCGCATTCTAAAATGTAAATCGCTAGGATGTTAGCATTTTCTAATAACACTGTTTTGTCCATCATAATGAGACACCATATTGGTGTTAGTGCCTCTGTTTTGATGATTTGCAAATGGTTTCTTCCTTGTGTCATCACTATCATTACTTGAAAACTATAACCGCTTTTCATCTACCTTCCTTTTGAGTATGCCTCTCAAAGTGTAGTAGTTTCCTGTTAGGTGGGAAGTGGTTCGATAGTAGATGCAGCAGTGTGGTTCCTTTCTGCCCTTCTTTTGGTGAAAGCGAGTTGACTTGTAGCAGAACTAATTCCTCATCTGTTAACCATTCTTTTACCAATGTTACCATGTCCATGATCTAGGGACATGTGGACATGTTATCCCCTCTCCACCTCTTTTGTATTCTGGAGTTGTTCCCTTGTTGCTTTCTCTTACAGCCATTTCAAACGGCTGAAACCTGGGAGCGTCCATAAAGAGAAGAACTAGTTTTAGCGGAGGTTTGAGCCGAATAGTAGGCCAGATTAAGTTCACTAGGTGTGCTCTGTATTGTGGCAATATTCCCCGTACGCGCACATCTGTAATAGGTGAGAATCATGACAGTCGACTACTAAATCTTGAAACCTCTTTGCATATTTCAACAAATATTTTCCCTAACTTCTATGTATTGCGAAGGAGAGTTATAGGGGTGACCTTCTCATGAACTTGGATGAACTTTGTGTGGAATTTATTGACCAATCATCCCAAGTGGCGACGGATCCCAGGTGGAGATTAGCGTACAAGCTGCAGGCCCTATTGGTAAGTGAGTTTGAAAACTCCTGGAGGCACAAGTTGTGATCTCCACTATATGCCCCTAAATTCCATTGAATAGGATCTAATGACATGCTCCCTCGGGTTACCTTTCTTTCCATTAGATTCCATGATTTTTGGTGCAAAATATCCCTTAAAAGTATGGGATCTTCGGTAGTGTTTGGTATTGCTAAAACTAATAATTTATATATTGTAATTTGTAGCAGAAGCTGTGAGTGTTTTGATAAAGATTGTAATTTGTAGCTAAAATAGAAAAAAAAATAATTATAACTTGTAATATAAGTAACGGGTGTTTGGAAAAGATTGTAACTTATAACTAAAATTAGTAGCAAGAAGCTAAAAGCTGCTGCTAGTAGCTTTGCCAAACACTCCCATATCTGCAGAGGATATGGGGGCTGAATATCCAGATTTGACAGAGAGGACAACTGTTTCTTGGTTATATCCTGCTATAGCTTTGCATCTGCATCTGCAAAAGTTGCAAACTGGTTGGATTGAGGAGCCTATGCTTAAGGTCAGCCGATGTCAAACCTTGAGCTGTGACCAAGATATGGCTGACTCGGATTAGATAGGCCTCAGACAATAGGTATAACCTGATGTGGAGAGTGTCCAAATTTTGTGGAACTTGTGAATAAGGTTGTGGGTTGGTTTGAGTGGCAGTTTGAGACAAGAGTTTGTTGGCTATAGCAGCCAAGATTTAGCCTGCAAAGTTTACGATAGCATTAAGAATATGACCCAAGCCATCTTGTATGGTCTGTAAGTCTTTCGTAAAGAGGTTTTCACAGTTTGTAGGATTGTTGCACTCATTGGCCATATAAGGATTTTCTCACATGATTACAGTAGGTGTAGTATGACAGCTACTACGACTGGTGAAGTTGCCTTAAATGTGGAGGGCACTTTTGGAGAGATGGAAATTGCAAACAGAACAGCTGAGTCGCCGTAGAGGTTGCCAGTGGGTGAAGAATAAGACAGGCTATACTTTGACACTACAGAAAGAGTGCAAAGGACTTCATGATCCGGACGGGTAGAGGATCCCTTCTTTCATAGCCTCGAAGGGAAGTACCATGATAAGAACGAAATTCTTCCTCGTGCTGATATGATAAAAATTATCACCTCATTCAACTTTGTCAAGCTAGTGTCCCGTTCTAGTCTAAAAAATTCAATCCGAATAATTCTCTCTCAAGTCACTTGAGATCGAAATAAATGACAATATCACTAGATTTGAAAAGCAGTACTGTTCTTGAAAACTTGAGCACCCAGAAAATTAGAAAAGGTCGAATACCAAGCTCGAGAAGCTTGTTTTAAGCCATAGAAAGCTTTATGCAACTTGCAAACATAATGAGGTAAGGTTTAAAAGAGTACAAATCCTTGAGGGTGTGACATATAAACTTCCTCTTTGAGCCTGCCATGCAGAAAAACATTAGAAACATCTAATTTCTTGATAGGCCAATTAGACTGCAAAGCCAAGCAAAGAAGAAGGTGTCGGCTATCATGACAGTTTTAGTCCAATGGCTAAACACGAAAGTGTGATAACTACTTTGTGTTGCCCCCTTTCAAGGGGATTATATTCACACAATACTTCAAGTGCCATTGGGTTATGCTTTCCCCATGAGTCACTCAAAGGCACTGGTCTGACAGGTCAAGAATACCACATTGGGTATACACCTTGTGAACCAAGTGGCTCAGTCACAAAGCCACAGTAATACATCACCAGGATGTTTGTTGATGGCGTTGGAAATCTTATACGAGGCACTGAAGTTTAATGGTTTCTATTCGCAGGGGGATTTTTCTAAGAGATCATCAAGATCTTAGTGCACAAACACGTGATTAATCCTCTACGAGTGAATCACTCCGTGTGCCCGAGTAAATCGAGCTAAGTGTATTTTCCTAGTTTCACTTCCCACGCTTTATGGGTGTAGGGATTCGATTCATATACATAGATAAATGCATAACTTATGATGCTAAACCTGGTAATCTTTGTTTCCTCTGAGTGCATGGATCATGTGGATTCAATACTCTAACTGAAACAATTTGGATCATGTGCTACATTTTTGCAAAACCTCAGTTTTACGATCATCAAACTGAGCCCTAAGACAAATGCCCGTGAATCAGAAAAACGACACTCCCATGACATTCCGTCAACCATTCGCATAAACCACCACACATCGGGCAAAAAAAAACCCTAGATCATTGGTGGATAAACAAACAGCCAGCAAATCCAAAGCAACAGAACTTGATTAATCGAAATAGTCGCAACATTGAAAGAAAAATCAAATGTGCAGAAGATTTGGAGACAAGTGATGGAGTTTCCGACGAACCTTCTTGCAGGTGAGGGGAGAGGCCAAGAAGTAGACGCAGTCGGTGTTTCGCTTCTGCAATTCCTCGTCCATTTCTAGAGAGAATGAGTGAAATTCTAGAGAGAGAAAGCGAGAATATTACATGCTGTTCATTTATACAATGGCGGTGCCATCCAAGTTGAAGCCATGGCGAAGAGATCGTATCAGCAGTTACAATGTAGACTGGGGGAGAGCCGGAGCGAGAGGAGGAGGAGGAGGAGGAGAGAGAGATGGTTGCGAACTTGCGATTAGGGAGGTTTTAAGTAGCCTAACTTTTTGCGTTGCAGCCTGTTTGGATAACTTTTAAGTTTGATGTTTGGATAACTTTTTAAGTTTGATTTTTAAGAAGTTTGTTTTTTATAAAAAATAAAAAGTGAGTGTATTTAGAATAATTTAAAAAATTAGATATTAGAACAAAAAAATTAGCTCAAAATTAGTATCTCAAACAAATTAGTTTAAAAGCTAAATTTTTTAGAAAAAGTTAGTTTTTTTATTGATCCCAAACAGGCTTTTAGTGCCTGTTTGGGATGGCTTTTAAGTTTCATTTTTAAGAAATTTATTTATTTATATAAAAAAATAAAAATAAAAATATTTAGAATATTTTTTTGTAGAAGTATTTTTATTTTTTTATTTTTTATTAAAATATTTAAAATACTTTTATTTTTAGATTTTTAGTTATAGTATTTGAGATATTGGCATAATTTTTTTTGTTTTATGAATAAAGTTGACTTTTTATGTAAGTGTATTATAATAATTTTAATTGAAAAAAATTAAAGTGTTTGTGATATGTATTATTTTTTTCATTAGATTAAGAAATAAAAAAAATTAGTTAACATTTTTTAGAAACCAAACAATACAGCTTAAAACTTAACTTTTTTACAAAAAAAAAATTGACTTAAAAGTTAACCCAAACAAACCCTTAGTACAATTATAAACCCCAAATTTAAAGCATTGTATATTTTGTTCTTCATAACTTTTTGTTATTAATTTTAGTAATAAATTATATTTTTTTAAATATTTATAATTTTTTTTATAAATTAAAATTAATTTTTTTATAAATTACTAGTTTAAGTTATTAATTATTATATTTATCAAATATTTATAATTTTTATTACAAATTATAATTTAAAAATTATTAATTTCAATAATACCAAATACCATTTATACATGGAGTAACTTAGGGAAGAAAAAAAAAGAGAAAATATATATTTAAATAATAAGATAAAAAAAAGATAAATATAATACAATTATTTTTTCTCAAATCACCCTATATAAATGAACTGCAAATGATCAATATACTTAATGACTACTAGCAATTAACCCAACCAATACACTGATAAACTTTCATATCAAAATTATTGCTTATAAACCTTTTCTTATTAAAAGTTCATTTAATTTTATTATTGCTTGTGAACTTTTAACTTTATAATCTCTAAATTATATTAATTCTTTCTCAACTTTTTATTATTTTCTATAAATTATATAATTCTCTTAAATTCATTTTTTTTTCTTTTCTACATTTTGTTTGAGTAAATATCTCTCCACTCTCATAATATTTATATAAGAAAAATCATTTTATAAGATGCAATTATAATATTAAAAATAAAAAAATTAAATGTTCAGAATTTATCAAAATATAGAGTAGGTACAGATGCTCAAAGTTTAACTAAAATGCATATCAACTTAAAAATTATTTACTTAAAATTTTTGAATTAAATGGTTTTGAATAATAATTTTTCTCGAATTTAAAATTTTAAAAATAAATTTTTGTCTTAATGTTGAAATAGAAAGTTATATTTTCTCAAAGTGCATTCACCAATCAATAGTAAATTTAGATTTTTAATTTAAATTAGCAATTATTATAAATAGGATAAATTACACTTATAACTCATGTATTTAAGGGTAATAATACTAACATCCCTTCTATTGTTTGAAATATCACTTACACCCCTTATATTTTTATTTTTGTAATACTTAGATCTAAAAATTAACTTCCGTTAACTTTTGAACGGAAATACTGTTAAAAAAGTGTTTTTTAAAATTTTTTTTGTTTTTTTTGTTTTGTTTAATTATAAAATTTTATTTAAAAATTTTTAATTTAAAAATAAAAAATTACTAAATACAAAAATAAGTAACATAAAGTTTTTAATTTATTAATTACTTTTAT
>JAOTRH010000013.1:11907852-11918658 GCA_034768845.1 Heliamphora exappendiculata | reverse complement strand
AGGCTAGGATAAAGCCGAACCACTATAAATCCCTGGTGTCTGGTTCTATTTCTCTATTTCTCATCTTTTAATATTTGCATTGATTATATACTTGCATACCCTGCCTTATTGCAATATTAAAAAAAATTTAAAAAAATTTTAAATTTTTTATTTCTTGAAAAGACCAAATTCACCCCCCTCTTGGGTTGCCTAGATCTAACAGAATAATTATGCATATATATATATGTGTGATTCGAAAAAAATGTCTATATTTATAGTTCACATGCTAGTATTTCATTACATTATGAACCAAAGTGAAATAAGTACCAACACTTGTAGGCCAAGAAAAGGGATATATAATTGGTCCGACTTGGTCCGTCACTCCCTTAGTTTGGCATGAATTTCATCCTAATCTATGGGCTCTTGCTAAATTTCGGGCCGAGTCAGGTAGGAGTATTTTTTGGGAGAGGGAGGCCCAAGCTTGGCCTAAGAAGAATATAGACTAAGGCCTCCGGCATAAGCTTAGAATTTTTTAATTTTAAAAAGATATTTAAAATTATTTTTAAAATTATTTTTATATACTATGTTTATGTATTTCTTATATTTATTTTAATTTATAAACTAACTTATAATAATATTTTTTAATTGCTTCTATATATTATAATTTAAAATACAATAGAATTTATAATTTAATAAACAATAATTTATTATAAGTTTGCATTTATAATGATTTATTATAAGTTTATATTTATAAACTCACTTATAATTTAAAATACAATGGATATTTATAATTTAATAAACAATGCTTTATTGCAAGTTTATTTTTATAAACTAACTTATAATTTAATAAATAATAAATTATTATACGTTTGTATTTATAAACTAGCTTATAATTTAATAAACAATAGTCTTTATCATATTTATTTTAGTTTATAAATATAAAATTCTAATAATTATTATTTTTACTGTTATTTAATTTTTATATAATAAAAAAATATACAAAAAATACAATAAAATTGAACTATCGGCCGAGTTTTGAGCCGGGCTACTTTTGGACTTTGGCACTAGAGTTCGGGCTGAGTCTTGAGCTCGAAGCTATCGATTAGGCCACATGCTCAAAAACACAACTCTTTCAACTGAGAGAATTGCACAAACTTAAAAATTAAAAGAACATGAAGTTCTAAAGAAACTTGTAATATTGTCCTTACTACTTGGCAATTTTTAAGTGCTGTTAAATTGTCTTTTTGGATGGTTTTGAAAAAAAAAATTCAAAAAAAGAAAAAACAAAACTAACTGTCAGCAGCTGGCTTGAACTGCTCTCACAGCAGTAGCATCTGATGTGGGGTTGCTCATATCAATTCATGATCAGATGAAAAAATCCCAGTTTAGAGATAATTACTTATTTTTTAATTTTATTTTTTATTTTTAATATATATATATAATTATTTAATCAAATTATTATGCCTTTTTACTCTTCTTATTGAAACAAAACAAAAAAATAATTTTTTTTATCAAAACAAAAAAAAATTCATAAAAAATAAAAATAAACCAAAATAAATCAATATTGAATTATACTTTTTTGATTAAACGTTAAATTTTAATAATTGCTCTACAGTAACAGAAGAGTATTTACACACCCCAACCTATCAGAGTAACTTGCGTTTTCTTTGTTTCAGATTCTTTCCATGTGCCATTCTTATCGTATCACCAGAAAAGGATAAAAAAGTTCAGGCGACACCGACATATATGTTTTATTTGGATTTTTCCCAGTATTTTTATATAGAAATTTTTTTTGAACGGTAGACAAATGAAGCAATTACAGAAGGTGACGTGCCGCCATCAATTATGTAATTACACCCAATTTTTCAAGATTGGACATTCGCTTCACTGCAATCAGTAAAATATGATTAATTCTGTATTTTAGATATATGCATGTAGTCGAACAGTTATAAGAGTTATAAGAGCCCCTGTATCTCGGATCATCATAACTCCATTTGCCTTATAAGATCCCAGAAACCCCCAGAAATCTGATTTTTTTCTATCTTGAGCTCTCTCTGTTTGTTCAAATTCTTGAGAGAATAAACAACCATCCGAGCTTTGGTAGTGGATCTGTCATATAATAGCTTCTGATTGGAATCTGATTTTCACAATACTTCATTGAGTATCTTCGGTTTTTCTGCTCTGGGTTTTGCTGTAAGGAACTGGGTTCACAGAATAATATATCATTTGCTTGCTTTAGGTGTTTGCTCCTGGAAATCTCAGTTTTCTCTCTCTCTCTCTCTCTCTCTCTCTCTCTCTCTCTCTCTCTCTCTCTCTCAGTTGGGTTATCATTTCGAAACATAGAAAATATGAACTTCCCTGAAAAATAAGTCTCAGTTTATGGTTCTTGTGATGAAGCCCATGCAAACATGAAGTTTTTAGAGGTGGGTTTGGTTATAAGGTACTGAGTTGATATAATTTACAGCTTTAACATTGAATTCCATAGTCATTAGACATATCTGTACAACACATATAATCACTAGATTTAGCTCTTCAGAGTACTTAGGAATGTTTGATAGAGGCATGGCAATTTCCTTCCATTCATTAAACTGCCCACCAATTCTTGGCAGTAATGTAAATAAGAACAGGACACATTACAGAGCAAGATTCAATCAATCCATAGCCTTACAGCTTTCTTCAGTGCTAGTGCAATCTGATGAGGGTGGGAAATCACCTGAATCCAAGAAGACTTCGAGCTCCTGTGCAACAGCTTTCACAAGATGCCAGACTTCTAATCCTCTGCTCACCCAATCAAACACCGTTGGAATCATCGGAGGAGTGTCTGTTTTCTCAACTCTAGTCTTCTTGGAGAAGCTTGTTTGGTGGAGCTCAAGCCATGGAGAAGAGTGCATTCCTTTTGTCGTGTGCAGTGACCCGGCGATAAGCCAAGAGCTTCCATTTTGTGGGTCAATCCCTCCCATCAATGGCGAAGGTAGTCGGATTTGCTTAAACCCTGGAATGATAGTTGAGAATTTGAGGCAGAAAAGGACATTTCTGGAGCAGTCAGGAGCCGGTTGCATTGTCATGCCATGCCACACATCTCATGGGTGGCTCTCTGAGGTATCTAAGGGGTGTTCTGTGCCATTCCTTAATACAGGTGATTGTGTTGCCAGGGAGCTGACAAAGGCTAAGCTGAAGCCACTTGAAGCCGGGAGCAATGTCCGGATTGGGGTGCTCGCCTCGGGTGCAGCTCCAGTTGCTGGTTTTTATCAGGAAAACCTTCAGAACCAGGTATTCTAATTGGGAGAATAATGGTTTTCCCAGTGCAAGGTACAATTTAATGTGTAGATGGATACTTGCATGTTTGTAGAAATGCATTCGTAGTCCGAGTTCTTGATAAAGGTCTAAACTAGAAGCTAATTTCATTCTCTAGTTTTTATGATTAGGGTTATCTACAACTTTCCCCATGAATGATTGCTGTGGTTTGGAGGACAGGAGTTTATTTAGCTCAGTTGGCACAGAGTTAAACTGCCTATGAAGCATGTACCCTAATTAAATGGGTTGCAAATTGCAATCAGAAAAAGGAGCATGTGACCTATGAAGAGTTATAACTAATGGGTAGTGCAACCCAGAACTTTCAACTGCAACAAAAAAAAACAAAAAGAAAAAGGGAACTGCTGTTAGGTTTGACATGTTAGCTTTAACTATATTCAGACACAAAATAATCTGTGGCTGAAAGCCAATGCTAATGACTCATGATATCTTTGAACTTTTGCTTGATAGCTTCTGTATTAAGGCCCTGTTTGGCTAAGGCCTAAGGGAAATTTTTGAAGCTTACTGGCTTTTTAACCCCAAAATTATTCAAGTGGCCAAATAGGCCATTTGGCTCTAGGCCAAAAAGCTCCATGTCTTGTTAAACAATAAAAACAATGAAGTACTTCAAAAAACCTAACAAGCCAAATACAAAGGACTTTTTCATTTTTTGTTTTTTTTTTTGGGCATTTTAAGCTTTAAGCCAAACTGCCCCCCCTAAGCTTTGCAGTTAGCTTTGCACCCAAAGCTCACAAACAGATCCCGGGTGCCACCTCTGACTATGATAAATATGCAGGGCTTTGAGGTTGTGTTACCTGACAGAGCAACTATGGAGCATATTGTAATTCCTGTAATTGAAGCACTGAATAGAAAGGACATGGAAGGGGCGAGGATTCTTTTAAGAATTGCAATTCAGGTTCTTCTGGTGAGGGCAGTGAACTATGTCATCCTTGCTTCTGATGAATTTCACGGTCTTTTGCCTACGGACGATCCTCTTTTGAAGAAATGCATTGACCCCATGGATGCTTTGGCCAGATTCACCATAAAATGGGCACAATCTACTGGAAAAGGTACACAAGCAGACTTCAAAAGAGATTAATTGGTACAGGCATAATCACAAGGAATATGTACAGAATAACTAGTGTGAAGGGTTTATCTAAAGATATATCTGGAATCTCTCTTGTCGAATATTGTTGTGTACTTGTGTTAGTGAATGTTTGTTAGCAAAAACTATACAAGGAATCAGCCACCAGACATGATTTTGATGGATTCTGTGAGTCAGCTTAAAGCACATATTTTTTCTGCTCTGAAATTAACTATTCCTTATAATGATTTTTTTAAAAGGATTTATCCCAGAGATGGTACATGTCCTAGTACATGAGACAGTCTTACCGGGCATGAGCCTCGTTAGCATAAGTTGCAGCTTTCATCTTCCCTCTTCCCTCCCACTGAATGGTAAAGAACAATGTCTAAGAAAATAAATGGTACGAATATGCATTGATTGGACACAAACACATTTGCAATTAAAAACCAAAAGATTTATTACTTAATTTTGAGTACAAAATAATAGGCAATACCAAATTACAAAACTGCAAAAAAAAATAAAAAAGATGAAACCTACGGGCTACATTAACAACAACCAATAGCCCACAAAATGGGGGAAAACCAAAAAGAAAAATAAAACCATGTATTCCTTTTTTTTCCCCCCCTTAAAATCCCTTTGGGATGAATCGAAAAGAACTTTGCCTGGTGCCTTCATATGTCACATGAGACCAAATTGAAGATTTCTTAATCTAGTTGGATAAAATGGCAATAGAAACTCTAGGGGTCCAATTCCCAAAAGAATATGAACTCAAATATACACTCAGCTCTCCACTTGGCTTGGCATGCTCTTAGGTGGTGTTAGATCATCGATCCAATCAGCATAAATACGATTGATCTTCTTGGTTCCTTTCCATTTTGAAAAGCACTTCATACCCTCACCATCTTCCTTCGCAGGAGCATTGATCACCACCTTGCTAGGAGGTACATCATTTCCTGGAAGAGAAACAAGTTTTGTTGGAATAATCAAGTTATTCACCGCTTCAGCTTCAATGCGGCAGCCAGGCACTTGTAAATCTGGGGAAACAAATAGCCAAAATGACGCAATCAAAAATTAACCTTTTGGATGTTCACAATTTTCTCACTTATTCTCTATTTAAAGTAGTTAAAGTATCTGCCTATGAACTGGGAAATTTCATGTCATGTACCAGTTTCAACATTAGACCCCGATTGTGTATTAACTTTGGAGGTAAGATGAAAAAATAAATTAAAAATACAACGAATTAATTCCAGGATGTGTGTGCATGTCACCTTAAGGCATCTAAAGGAGAAAATTGGCTTGAAGCAAAATTAACAAAATGCGGAATCCAACCACTATGATCTGCCTATGAATCAAAAGCACCCAAAAATGTCGTCAAAAGTTCTTGGTCAGTAGAATTCAGTACTTAACATAAAATTAACACTGCTGTTGCAAAAATGTTCAGAAACTTCCAAAGCAGGTTGAGCGACATCAAAAGCAAACAATAACAAATAAAGCTAGATTAAATCCTGACCACTTAGCAATAAAGCAGGTTCCTTTTGTGGCAAAGTCAAAAATCAAATCAAAAGAAAACTTCCAAAGCAGTGGTTGTTTTCTTCCTAGGCAATGACATCAAGAACAGAGGAGGATTCACCTATAGGGCTACAGGTCAGTATTTCCATGAGGTGGGAAGGCAATAGTAGATTCTACTTCTCCAAAGACAACGAGCCTAGTTTAAGAAGGACATTTCCACTGAAAAGTAATTGTTTCAAGTTCATAAAACAGTTTCCAAAGTTCCGCCATTTGGTCCACTAGAGGATAGTAAATCTGCACAACTTAATGACACGATTCACATGGTTTATGAGGCAGATCTAGATGTCCTACCACAGCAATAATTACCTTTCAATGGAGTATACTGAAAGCAATCAGAAATGGGCACCCAATTTATGACCAAAAATTAATTAACCCAAGTATACTTCCTAAATTGCAAGATATAATACCAGAATTTTTCTTCCCCTATAGGGTTCAAACTCGAAGAATCATCTCAATCAACAATAATGATAATATCCTACCTATTAATTCAAAATAGCATATCAAGCTATTTCAAATTACACGATGCAATGCTTGGTTGGCTATTAGTTTATGATGAGCTAAATCGAAGCAAAAATTATCTTGACTTGTTCATTAATCCTAGCAGAAAAATATAAAGTTTTACTTCCAAAAGCAACAAGATTTTACAGAAAGCAAGTTTCTTCTTCGCAATCCAAAATGTATTTCTAAAAACACCAAAAGAAAACCCAAAAGTCTGGCTTTTTTTTAGCTTTCAATGCTTCCACAAGCAAGAAACAAGAATATCCAAAATGCCAAACTAATTATTAAGATAGCATTTTCAGTAACTGAAGCATAGTCCATTTATGGCTCCAAAGACAACTTCCACCCCACAAACATGCGTGGCGCTTGAATTTACTTCTTTTTGCCCGATCATCAAAATTAAAAATGAACCACCTAAATCAATATTAGAACAAAGATTCTCACAAAAGAACAGCAATGCTTCAAATGGCCCAGTTTGGGATAAATTTTGATATTTTTGCTTATTTTTGTCCTTTTTAGATTTTTTCCACATTTTTTGTGTAAATTTCTTTACTTTCTCAGATCATCTAGACAGAGAAATTGAAAATTTAAAATATTTTTATCAAAATATTATAAAAGTTCATTAAAAACCAAAACAAGAAACACAAAATCTGACTTGAATTATTTTAGCTCATTTTGGTCTTCTCAATTTCTTTCTCATATTTTATCAAAATCATTTACTTTTCCGTGTCAATAAACAAAAAGTACAACACTTTTATCAATATTATTTTTATTAAAAATAAAAATAAATAAAATAAAATAAATAAATAAGTCATTGTACCTGACAGTCCATGAGCAAAGTGACATCTCTCACCAAACGGACACAGACCCGTCGTCTCCCACTTGCTACAGAGCTTCGTCTTCCAATATGTCGATTTCATATTTAACCGGAGAGAATCAGCAATGGGGTTAGGGTTAGGGTTAGGGTTAGGGTTGACATTCTTATTAGCTTCAAGGAGATCAGACCCATTTCTTGGCCCGATCACAGGTCCCAATGTCCCAATGCTTATAGCAGAACTCTCTCTATGGTCTTTCTGAAAAAAATTTCCAACGCCTATTAGTGTATTCTCTCTAGGATCTCTGTGAAGAAAATTGCACTTGTCCCCATAAGGGCACTCCTCTCCATTGAAGAACTTTTTGCAGATCTTCATCTTCTGTATTATTCTCTGATCATCGTTCCAGATCCCCGTCCCTTTATCCTTCTCGCGCGCAGCCACAATTTCTTGCCAATTAGGCGGAGGATCTCGCAACTCCTCAGTCCCATGTGCGAAAGTACAATGCTCGCCGTTCCGGCAATTCCCCTCCAGAAATTTCAAGCACATTCGAGTCTTGTAGAAGATATGGCCAGTTCCTTTACCCACCGGAGGAGGATTCTGCGGCGTGTTTATCCTTGGATTCATCGGCGGTGGGAAGTGTGCTCCATTCGGTTGGTTGTTTCCGAAACTTCTAGGTCTTTTGAGCGGCGGCGCGTAATCGAACAGTGGATTTGAATCGAGGTTTTCGTCGTTGATTGGAAGTTGAGGCCAGAAGCAACCACCGTCGCCGCCGGGAAAAGGCGGTGGCATAAACGTAGACGGCAGCGGAGGATCGGAAAAACTCATGGTAGGAGGCTTGGAGCCTGATTTCTTCTCTGGGGGGGGGGGTGAAGGACTATCAAAGACTGATTTTTTGGGGAGAGATAAAACCTGAATTCAATTCGATTCAACGAAACCCTACTAACGATATGAAAAAATTGTGTTTATATATGAGTTCAGGGCTCGAAAAAGTATAGAGTAGGAATAGAAAACCCTAGCCGCCTAGTTAGAAACCCTATTTCAGAGGGGGAGTAGAAGTCCCAGTCCCATGAAAACAGCTAAACCCTGATGATTCCTTTACAAATTTGAGAAGCATTGATAAAATCAATTATTTCTTTTATTCATTAATTTTATTTATTTTTTATTTTTTATTTTTCAAGCATCGATTATTTAAAAGGCCACAATTTAGACTTTTTAAATTTTTAACTAAGAAATGTTAAAAAGATTAATATTATTTATTTAATAAAAAAAGTTAAAAAAATTTAAAAATTAAAAATTAAATTAAAAAACAATATCTTAAAATATTATATTCAAATATTCATCACTTTCCAAATATTATAATATTCGTTATTTATCACTTTTCAAATACTACTGCTAATTATATATAATTATTAATATTAAATATATAAAAATATAAAAATTTCAAATTTAAATAAAAAATAAAAAATTTAGTTTTTTTTATCTAAAAAATCAATTTTTAAAAATTTAATTTAAAAATTAAATTTTCAAACAATTAATTTTAAGCTCAATTTAAACACAAAAAAATAAAATAATTCTTATGCTGGTTGTCGTCCTGGCTTAGTGGTAAAAGAGTTGAGATTTATTAGAGATTTGTTCTCTCTAAAATTTTAAATTAAAATTTTTTTAAACTCTATTAAATTTGTAGAGTTCTATACAATATTTTGTTTTAATTATAATTTGATTTGCTATTGATAAACGGTAAAATTGATCCACAAAAATGATAGAGGTGTGCAAAAAATTAAATATAGATTATTAATTCCAACAGCATGAATTTCAACCATTTTTTAGGGCAAAACTACATATAAATCAAAGTTCACCTAAAATTTGAAAAATAAAATATTATTATTTACTTTATCTCGGTTTTAATTAATTCTTTCATTAGTAAACAAGGAGATTATTTTTTAAAAAATTGATCAATATGTACATAAATTAACCCAAACATTCAAAAATATTAAAAAGGTCATTTATCACATGAATTTCAACAATTTTTTAGGGCTAAACTTCATATAAATTAAAGTTCACCCAAAATTTGAGAAACAAGACAATATTTTTTTAGGCCGTTTAATAATGTTTATATTTACTGTTTATTATTTTGTTTTTAAATGTTTAGTAAATTATAAAAAATATATATATTTAATAATTATTTTTATTTTTTTAAAAATATAAACAGTTATCAAAATTTATAAACAAAAAAATGTATTTTATTTATTTTGTAATTAAATTTTTATTCTATTTTTTTATTTATTATTTTCAGCCACCACATTCGATCAATTCTTTCAACTATTCCTTCCGACCATGCCACCACCTCCGATTACCATATACAGCTAACGTCTTCGACCATTATATACGGTTACTGTATCTGACTACCGCTTCTAAACACTATTACTATTTTTTTATTATTATTAATGGTTATTATTTTTAGTCATCACTTTTAATAAACAAAAATATATTTTTATTTATTATAAACAAAAAATAAAAAATTATAAACTTAGTTTTGCCAGGTGTAGTTAGGCAAAATCTTTGAAAAAGTCCCAAGATATCTTAAATAATAACTGTGCTCCTCTTTAAATGGCTAAACAAATAATGGTCGTTTGGGGTAAGACAAAAATCTTGTAAATACAAGTAGATTCCATACCAATATTTTTATTTCAACCCCTCCTACCTTTGAACGTAGAGAGGTCAAACCAAATTGGGATAATTTTTTAGGTTTTTTTTTTTTAAGTTTGATAAATTTTTATTAGAAAAATAGAATTTTTTAATTAAAAAATAAAAAAATTCACTAAAATGAAGCTAAGTAAAATAATATCTGACCTATTGAATTATGTTGGTTTTAAAATTTCTTTTAAATACCTTTTACTTATTTTTAGCTAGTTTTAATGAGTAATTTTAAAAAGTATAATAATTTAATCAAATGATAAAAAGTATATTAAAAATAAAACTAAATAAAATAAAATAAGCAAAGTTATTAGATTAATTATACAAATTCTTTTTTACCATTTTTTCTGTATAAAAAAAAAGTGTTAACAAGATGTAGCAATGTGTTGAAAATACTACTTTGTAATGTAGTGTTCTATATGATTTTAGATAGTCTTTTTCTGGGTGTGTAATTTGGGTCCGGTCCAGTTCAGTCGTGGACTGGGCGAGTCAAGCCCGGTCTGGGTCCGACGAACTCCCACCGAATCTTCGGTTCGGGTTGGGCCGGACTTTTTTCTCCGAGATCGGCTCAGGTCCTAAGAATAAAGAGCTCGGGCTCGGGGCCAAGCCTCTGGGTGGGCTTTGACAGGGTCTCTGTTTTTTTTTTGGTTATTTTATTTAATTTTTTGGATCTAATTTATATTTAAATTTATAATTTAATAATAGTTTAATATATTAAGTTAAATTAAAAATTATAACCTTAAAATTTATTATATTATATAAGTTTATAATTAATAATTTATTAGTTTATATATTATAGACTAATGTATTAAACTTATAATAATAAGTTTTTAAGTTAAACTATAAACTAATTACTAGTTGATTATATTATATAAA
>JAOTRH010000013.1:11879057-11895819 GCA_034768845.1 Heliamphora exappendiculata | reverse complement strand
CGTTCGTAGCCGATCCTTGGTGGTGTTCCGAAGATCGTGGAGCCGTTTTATCCTGGGAGAGTGACGCCGGTGGAATAACTACAACACCCTCGGTAGGCGGCGAATTATTCTTAAAGAAATTGCGATTGCAGGAATCGGTTTGCAAATTCCATTTATGTTATTCCTGTTATTTCAATTTCCTGTACTTTCAGATTATTTTAATTTGTTGAAAGTAAATAAAAATGTATTTTATGGATCTCCGAGCATGTATTTATTTTGGCGTTGAGTTATTCTCCCAACAACGTGTACGGACAAAAATTGACAAAAGAATCACCATGAAGAAGGAAAATATAAGGAATCTGCTATATCTGTCACTCTTATATGTAATAAACCCTAAAAAGCTGCATACACCCCTTTAGAAAAAAAAATCCCAAAACGGATAGGATCGGATAATATGCTCAATACAATGAAACGGGGGTAAGCTAACTCCAAAAACTCGTCCTTAGTTTGGATTGGAGGTTGCAACTCGCTTGCATGAAGTTGGAATCGTTAGTAATCACCGGCCCGCCATACAACGGTGAAATCGTTCCCACGCCTGAGGCACATTAATTGGATCAAGCGAGTCATGAATAAGTTATAAAGTAATACGGTTCCCGCGCCTGAGACACATTAATTAGATCAAGCGAGTCATGAATAAGTTATAAAGTAATACGGTTTGGATTCAAGGCACCAAACATAACAATGAATATGAGTAAATTTGAAGTAACGAGTGACTCAACTGAAAGGCCAAAAGAGAAAGTTGGATTGACTCACTTGTTTGAACTGAACTTGACATTGCATATGTGCTCGTAAAGCAGAGCATCTGGTTCTTATCTGCATAATTATTAGCATTTTTATGTGGATTTGAGGCCCAAAGGAATCGAATTTTTTATTCATCCAAGACAAGGCTGTCTCGAATTGAACTGCTCACAGAGATCCTTTGAATCTCATGTCCGATTCTTCCTTGGTTCCCTCACAGTTTTATTGCATTGATGGAATACATTATTGCTCAAGTGGTGGTCTCTTTCTTCATCCTTGATTTTCAGCAGAAAACATTTTCTATGAAAAAACACCTTTTTTTGGGGAAACTACTATTTTTGTAGAAAACGTTTTCTAGTATTAAGTTGCGATTCTAAAAATGATAGTAATTATAGTTGTGCTATTGTTGATATGAATGGTGATTGTGGGGTAAGAGGTGAGGAGGTGGGGGTTGATGGTAGTGGTGGTAGTAGCAACGATGGTAACAATTATGACAATGGTGAGGGTGGTGGAGTGGGAGAGGTAGTGGCAGTGTAGGTGGAAGTGGTGGTTGCTGGAGTGGTGGTGGTAGCGGCGGCGGTAGGGTTGTGAGTGGTGTTAGTGGTGGGGTACTGTATATGTTATTAGATTGAGAAAATATCTCTTGCTTCTAAAAAATAATAAAAAATTTATGCCAAAATTAGCTCATTTTCCGCTGACCAACAAAACTTTTTTTTTTTGGTTGTTGATTTTTACTTTTTTATTGTATTAGATATCAAAAAATGAAAAAACATTTTTTTATTTTCTTGTTGAAACAAAAAGAGTGCGCCTTTCGATAAAAAATCAAATATAATGTTAGAACATATTTATCTAATAGGTTAAGTTTCTAGATTAGATACAAAATTTTTATATGATATTAACACGAGAACTATGACACCACACTTTAAAAAAATGAAAAGAAAAAAATATATATTTTTCAATAACAGATCTAAGAAAAAGTTTAGATAGTAATAGAAAAAAAAAGTAGTTACAACTTACAAATTTTAAAATTAAATGGACGTGAAGAAGTGTTAGAAAGTATAATTACTCTTTGTTTGAATATAGAGTGAGTAATCACTTAATATAATATTAGCAGCTCTTCACGACTCAAGTATTAGAGAATACAATCACATTGTTTCTATATAGAGTGAGTGATCACCTAATATAATATTAATAGTTCTCCACTAAATAACTTAAAACTCTTAGATTGAATACATTACTCAAGTGGGCATCCTTTCCATGCATTTGAATTGCAGTGTGGGCTTAAGGCTACCAAACATTCCTTGGGCAACCCCAAAAAATATTATTCAATTGTAATTCTTCCAACATTTTAATGAGAGAAAGAGAGAGAATTATTGAAAATGTCAAGAGATTTCATTTCCAAGGGAAGAAAAAAAAGGGACAAAGGCCACTGAAAAAAAGGAAAAAAAAAGGTGTTAGTGGATGGTTGATGTGAACTGAACTCAGGATGCTGCTGCAAGTGATGATGAATGATGATCTTTCTTAATCCAATTTCATTAAACTGCACCACCTGAAAATAAAGAGAAATGGGTACACCTTAGGACAAAGATAAAATTGTTTGGAAACAATTATATACCTAACCATATTTCCAAAACCTAGATTACAAACAAACACCATCATGACTCTAAAGATTTCTTACCAAAATCCTTTGGTGTTTGGCATTTAAAACACTCCATCCTGCTAGCATAGCTGTGCACACCACACCCAAGTCTAGCCATTTCCAAAATGACCTCACATTAGATAAGAAACTGAAGCAGAAAAGAGACACAAGAAGATTTCATGACTGAACAAATATGTTCTTAATCGGCACTGCTTGGGACGGGTTCTTGGGTCATGAAAAAATTACAAAAAATATGTGTTTTTAAGAGTTCATTGAATTACTAAGAGTTCATCTGCAAACTTAAATGTGAACCAACCTAGAACAAATCCAATCACCCGATTTCCATCCAGGGCGGACATTGGCATGTAGATAACCGCCACAGCAATCGTATTTTGTTGCACCACACATATAACAGTTTGTCCGGCTGGCATAGTTGTGTGCTCCACAGTTCAGGGCATTGCAGTACCAGTCCCCGGCCAAGACTTCGGTCCTGTTTATTACATACGATGAAGCATCAGCGCCGGCTCCAAACTTGGGGCACCTGCATCGTTGGCATGAATCCCGTTTCTTGAAGTTCAGGTGTTGGCAGGAACTGCACATCCAATCTCCTCCTTCTCTGCTCATTTTGTTTATATCTAATAGTATGGAAGGAAAATGTTAAGAAATAAAGCCAGTTAAATTGATCTTTGGAGGACAGCCTAATAACGAATTAGTATATGCTCTGGAAGATAACAGCAATATCGTAAAATAGCTTTCTTGCACCTCAAAGAACTCTTCATACTAATAATCCTTTCATGACCCTTATGGTTCTTAAATAACAATAAGAAAATTGTCTAGAAGAATCTATGAGTTTAACTCCTTGGAATGATCTGAAATGCAGAAAAGAAGAACTGAGAAGGGAAGTTCACCTCGAGAAGATGAAGAAATGAAATGACAAATCAATAGTTGTACTGCTAAGAAAGCAGCAGAAGAAATAGCTGGAGGAATTGGTGATGTTGATGAATGTGTTGAGATGGTTTATATACTCGCCGAGTCTCGTGATGGGGACATAAATGCTCCTCAAATCGGATTCCAAAAGTAGTAGCTATTGAAAAATAGTAAAATTCTTGGATAAAATAGTCCTCTTCTAGTTTTGCATTCTTTGGTGGGGGCTGGTGCATGTGCATGGGGAAGGGCTTCTATTGGTATGAACTTAGTTAAGTTCATGCAGAGAAGCACATATTTTCCAAACAAAAATCCAATAATGCCCCTCTTTTTTGTGATTCCCCAACCATTATTTCAAGCAAAATAGGCTTTGAAACATTATTGATTATTCTCTCCCCAAAATATCCATTTCTAGTAAGGTGTTATGAGGGGTAGATGTTATTTGAAAGTGGGCTACAATGATTTTTCATCTCTCATCTTCTTCTTTGTTGTGGAAAAAAGGTAAAAAATAATCATAAATAAACACAAAGAGATAGATTTTACGTAATTCAGTAATTTGCCTACGGGTAACAAAATTCAATATATGGAGAAGAGATTGTAAATCACTCGACTCTCATAAATTCTCTCTTTCAAACAAAATTTGCATACGAAATAATCTGAGACTACATTTATATTTATAAGAAAGAAAAAGATACCTAATCTAATCATACTTGTGCTAGTCGAGTTCAAAACTAATCAAATTTGTGCAATTTCCCATTCTTTAGAACTCTTTAAAAAGTTAAATTAATGTGAATAAGAGTTAGTAGCATGATAGAGTAGAAATCTATCCTAACTCAAATAGAATTTGAGCCAAAATTCTTCATAATCTCCACATTGGCAAGAATCCATCTTCCAAACAAATTAACATATCAATGTCACCACCAAATGCACTAAGATTGCTCAAATTTCTGAATCGAACAAATCAATAGATAAAATCTGCATCCAAATGCGTTTTGTGTCGCCAAATTTATCTGGGGTGACTAAAACTTTAAATAAGATATATTGGCAGATTAATGTTGCCACCAGATGCGATCTGAAACATCAAATTGCACACAAAGGTACCAAATTTCAAAAATTGAATAAAATACGGACAACAGCACATATTACGTCAAAACTAAATGTGAACCGGGTAGAGCGACTATTCAAATTACCAAATTTTGTCAAGTTCAAATCGTATTGAAACTTGACCCAAATGACACATCTCGTCATCCAAACTGTCAGAATATCCTCCACCAACAAATGTAACTCGATAACCGACACAAAATTTGTTTATTAGCAAACTTTATCTAAAAACAAATTTTATCGAAAAACAAACTCCACCTAAAAATTAAAGTTCTCTAAACGAACAAAATAGATTTATCCAGACGAACAAAACAGATTCCTTCTAATGAACAAAATAAGCTGTACTTGCTACAAAACCATAAATACTTGCAAAGACTTAATTGGAGTATGTGGGAGCATCTGAACTTGATTTTTGAAGTATAATTTACGGTTGGAATCGTCTTAACAAGATGAAACTGATATATTCAAAAATAATTTTCAGTCACTTCGAATTCTGGGTAGAGAGCAAAAAAAATCAACTTTAACCAAAGCTTTGATACCACTTTTTGTGCATAAAGAGTTCAGAATAATTACAAATGAATACAAAGAGACAAATTTGACGTGGTTCAGCAATTTGCCTACGCTTATGGGTTGCAAAATTCAATATATAGAGAAGTAATAACAAATCACTCGGCTCTTTTATAAATTTTCTCTCTTTCAAACAAAATTTGCACACGAAATAATCTGGGATTACATTCATATTTATAGAAAAGAAAAAGGGACCTAATCTAATTATACTTGTGCTGGTTGAGTTCAAAACTAATCCAACTTGTGCAATTCCCCATTTTTTAAAATTCTTTAAAAATTTAAATTGATGTGGATAAGAGTTTGTAACATTATAGACTGGAAGTCTATCCCAACTCAAACAAGATTTGAGCCAAAATTTCCAACATTCTTCACATGGATGCCTTCTATTTGCAGATAAACCTTCCTGAGTTGGCTCTTTTGGTACTGGTGCAGGAAGACATTGGCTCAGGTTTAAAGCCAGAGGAACGAGTGAACTTCTCCACTAAAGAATTAATTCCTTTTAATGCGCATCCATCGTAAGATTCTATTCTTCCTTGTTTATATTCCTCTTTGCCAATAATTCAAAAGCCATTTCAAGAATCATATCCCGTGGCATTGTTTGCCTCTTTTCGGTCTTGTGCATATATGGGTTTAGAAGGAAAAAACCGGCTCATGATTTTCATAATCAAGTTGCTCTCTAATTAATAATCTCTCTTAAACTTGCACAGTTGTTCTCATTCTGACATCCCTGGTGAGATAAATAACACCAATTTGTAAAGTGCATAGTTTTTCTGTTTTCGTGTGGAAATTCGTTCGATAATCATTAGCCATAAAGGGCTGAAGAAAGTGGTGATACGGTTTTTCAAGTGAGGATACTAATTGCTTGATGGAAAGCCAGTCAAGGATTCTCCATTAAATTCAATTATATTTTGTTAGCATACTATGGAGTAACTAGTTATGGAAGAGCTAAAATGGAAACCTCTAAATTTTTAAATCCTTTATGTTGACCGTGAATATTCTATCGTTTTGGCTATATCATTGTATTAACCATTACAAGCGATAACCTTTTTTGCATACAAAAATATGCCTAATCACTGTCTTTTTTTCTTTTTCTTTTTCTTTTTTTCAGAGCAATGAACAGTACTATAGCTAAAGGCAATCGAACATTTCTGTACTTTGGTGATATAAGCAGTTGAGAATTCTTATTTTAGAATGAATGAACATGCTCGGGACCGTGAAAAATTGGCATCCACTTAAATTGGACTTTGCTCAAAACTAAATTGCATTGCACTTGGTCCATACTAATGTTCACAATAGTACTCTTTTGCATATTTCCACACAAATATATGCACTATCTTAATGTCTCTATTAAGATGGATACGTACTACTTGATCAACAAAAACACGCTCGCACAGCACAAAAAAATGGCAATGCATAGAGAAAAAAATGCAGCAATTATCAAGGTTAAAAGTACCCTTAGGAAGGAGGAGAGGAAAAAAAGTGCTAACTTAGAAGAAGAAGAAGTGGTTTATCAAGTGCAGTGGAGAAAATTGTTCAATCCCAAATGCACGAGGTGCAAGGTCAAGGAAGATTTTTTTTTTGCAATGTGAATTAGCAAATTCACAAGCACTAATCCATATGCCTACCGCCTTTGTGGGCACAAGAGGATATCAAAGAACTTGAGTTCATTATTGTTGATTATCAAAATGGCCATTGGAGTGTTTGACCATAGTGTGTTTGGGCTCCATTTGCTTACATAGCATGGACACTTAATTCACTACAAGCACCAATGCTTGCATGTCGAACTTTGATTCAATAAGGATGAATCCTAATCATCGTTTTTTCATGAGATAAAATGAATATTCCAAATCGAAAACCTCAGACCAAAAATCCCCAATGTAAAGAAAGAAAATCTCTTTATTCCATATTGTGACAATTCTAAAAAGGGGGGCCAAGTTTCCTCAATAATACTTTGAGAATCCACATCCCAATGGTGACAGGGAAAAATGGGCATTGCTTTTTGTGTTTTTGAATATTCCCATTCTGTTATATGAATTGGTATTCTCATGTAGGGGATAGGGAATTTGAACCATGCATGGGTTTAACATGGGTATGTTTTGTTGCCCATCCAAGGTGTCCTTTCATGGGAAAAGTGAGGTGAAGAAAAAGAAAAATATTAAAATATAAATTTTCGGTACCTGTTTAGTCTAGAAGTAAGTTACTAAAAAATTTAGTTTTCAACTTTTCTATGATCCGTAAATCTATTTTTTGATTGAACATTTTGCAGCAAAAATGTATTGTCCTGAAATTCATATTTTCTTGTGACAATTGAACACGCATATAGAAAAACAAAATCTTCACCATCTCAAGTTTATAAGTGGGTGATGTTGTGTTAACGCTAGTTAGTATGGTTGCTAAAAGAAGACTTAAAAAAGAGTGTGAATTCTCTCAAGTTGGTCTTCGGTTGGTCTTTGTGGGCTCATTTCAGTCCCACTTCGAAAAGTTCGCTCGTAGGGTTCGCAAAATAGATCATTATTCATTCAATTAATTTGATTGATCGAACAACTCTAGCTGCGTGATCATTTCGGGGAAAGCCGAAGAAAAAGCAGTACAAATGCAAGATTAATGCAGCCAAATAGTGGTAGGCAAGGGTGAAACATCCAGAAAAAAAAAAGAAAAAAAGAAAAAGGTGCAACATCCAGAAAGGCAGAAAAATAACTTCCACATGCCCAATGTGACCACAGATGAACAACTTGGTTAGCTACTCTCAGAATCAAAAGTAACCACTGAATAAGGTTTAAATTCCAGTTTCATGATTTTGATGTCCCTGCCTGAGTGGACCAGAGGGATTCTCTCATCCTCTTCTTTCTTTCTTGCTCCTTTTGGCACATGATAGAGTTCCATAACATTATGCTGAATATACACCTAGCAACAGAGCTGGAGCCAGGATTTTCATCCACGCTCCGTTTATTTTGACAGAAAATATTTTTAATTTTTTTAAATTTTTTAATATGTGGTACATCGAAAATTAAAAGTTTATAAAAATTATTTTTTAAATCAATGAAAAATAAATTAATTTTGGAGAAAAGTGTTTTTCATTTTTTATAACGAAAAATGTTCTTTACTTTCTTACCACTACCACTACTATCATCCTACCACCGTCAACCCCCATCATCACCACCACCATTATCATCACCACGCTACCATTGTCACCATCACATCCACCCCACCATTGTCACCATCACCGACCACCACCACTCCACCACTGCCACTATCGGCGGTCCGAAATGTTACGGGTCAAGAGGTTGGGAGTTTGGGTATGGGGTTTTGGGGTTGGGAGGTTGGTAATTTGGGTCTAGAGGGTCGGGGTTGGGATTTCGAGAGTTCGAGGGTCAAGTGTATGGGGTTGGGGTTCCAAGATTCTGAGGCGGGGTCAACGGTTCGGGGAAGGGGTTAGTGGTTTAGGGTCTAAGGGTCAACGGTTCGGGGAAGGGGTTAGTGGTTTAGGGTCTAAGGTTCGGAGACCAACCATAGGAGGTCGAGGGTTGGGTTATGGAGTCTGGCGTCCTGGTATGGGGGCGTCCTGGTTTTGGGATTTAGGGATCTGGGGGTTGGGGGTTTGAGGTTCGGGGTCGTGAGTCAAGATTGGGGGTTAGGACTAGGGATCGGGAGTTTGAAGGCCGAGGGCAGGGGTACTTGGGGATCGGGAGTCGGGGGTCAGGTTGTGGAGTTCAGGAACCAGAATCGTGGGTTGGGGGTCAGGGGTTGGCGATTCAGGGGTCGGGGATATAGGATCAAGGTCGAGGGTTTGGGGTCACTGTCACCACAGTCATCATTACCTCTATCGTTACTGTCGGCCCCACTACCACTACCATTATCACTGCCATCAATACTAACACTGCTCTATCCACTATCACTATTATTTTTAAAATCGCCACCACAGTCATCATTACCTCTATTGTTACTGTCGGCCCCACTACCACTACCATTATCACTGCCATCAATACTAACACTGCTCTATCCACTATCACTATTATTTTCAAAATCGCCACCACAGTCATCATTACCTCTATTGTTACTGTCGGTCCCACTACCACTACCATTATCACTATTATTTTTAAAATCGCAACAAAACACACACTACAAACATTTTATAGTAGAAACAATAGGAGAATTAGATGCACCATTTTTTTTCACTTCCCTTTGGAGTTGTTTGGCTCGCTTATTAAAAAAACTAGTTTTTGTCCTTTCTATTTAAAGCCTTGAAAATTTAAGAATCAAAAAGTCATACTTTGCTTATGTTCTGACAACTTAATTTTACTTTAAGGCAAACAAATGTTCTAGCTAGCGTCTTAATTAGCATAATTGGAATGTGCATATATACATTTCTGTCAAGAATTATTTGTATCAAAATTGTATTGTTCTCACACGTGGCTGTATCGAGATCTTCAAAACTAGTCATTTTAAATCAAACCCAGTCAGTTTGGAATAGCTTATTTGTATTTATTTTATTTTATATTTTTAGTCATTTTTTAAAATTCCTCTAGAGGACTCTGAAAGAAAAGTTTTGAACAAGAAATGAAAAAGAAAAGTTTACTACAGGCAATAATAATATAATTTTCAACTTAAATAAAGAAAATTTAATTTATTTTCATCTTTAGCAACCTTTTTCAGCAATGAAGAAGTAATATTTTTGCCTAAATATAAAAAAAATCTCGTTAATGAGGAGAATAATTAAATTAGTTTTCAGTGAAAAATAAAAATATTTATTTTTTTCTTCATTGGCGGAGAGTTAAAAAATGACCAATTAAAGTTGAAAAATCAATAAAAGTAAATATAGGCAAAATATAAATAAGTCATCCAAACAAGGCCTTAAGGGAAGCCAATGTGGTTAAGGTTGTTCAATTTTGAACTGCAATCAAATAAAAATGCACAAAAGCTGAGATGCATTTGGAATTGAATCCCATATTTATTTATATATCTCACACACACTACATTTAAGCATAAGATCAGTTCCTGCCACTTCCTGGAGACTACAAAATAGGGTTCAAGGTAAGGATTTTTTTGCCCTAAGAAGCCCACATCTATTTGTTCCAATATAGTGAAAGCCGTTCGATCGTGTGAAAGTTTTGAAGCACGAGAGTCGAGACATGACCTAACAATCTTAAATGTATTGGAACAAAATAACAAACTTTCAAAACAAAAGATCCGCGCGTGCCTGTTCAATACTAGTGTTGGTTACTATGTCCGAAGGAGTTCCGCCGTGCTGACGCCAGAACCGTCTTGTCGGCTACTATGAAATAGGCTGCTCCAGCCACTGCCATGCACAGCAAATAATTTTTTATTAACAAAAACCAAATCCGGCAACAAACAATGGCAGCGATAGTAACGGTAATAATGCCTATCATAACAGTATTAATAATGACTGACAGTGGCAAAAAAAAGACCTGTGGAGATTATGAGAGCTTGAGCTGTGTGATTGAGATGGGCTCTTGCCCAAGGCAGCATCCTCACACTAGCCAACTGCATGGTTGATGACAATGTGATTAGTATAGCATGTAGGGGTAAAAAGGGCAATTACACAATAGCAACAACCATTTGTGTATAAAAATGTGGGCATTAATATCCCTAACACAAGAAATGCGAGCTAGAGATTCGGAAACCTTATGTTCTTCTGTTATAATGTACTCGAGAATGTTAGATTAATTGAATATCTCGAGGTACAAGATATGATCTATCTAAGTATACAAAATTTTTGAAAAAGAGAATCACGTGCCGTAAACGTTTGAATACAAGAGATTGAATCGGGCGCTGCTTTATTAATTTAAATGGTTAAAATAAGGTCTAAGAATGTCTCTTCTTTTTCGCTAGCTGTAAGTATTTTTTTTTTAAATGTAAAGGGATTGTAAGGAAGGCTTACAGTTGGAATGGCAGTTGCAATGGTGGCAACCACAGCTGCCTTGGCTCCTGCAACAGCACCCTCTGCATATGCATAATTTTGTTAGAATGAATTTAAAAGAAGAGCTTAATGACTAATTCTTAAGTACGACCGATACGCGATATGTGCACGCCATACAATACAGACATGCTGATACAATTAGCGAAAAAGAAAAGTTTTGAACAAGAAATGATAAAAGAAAAGTTTAAAAACCATGTATTTAATAAGTTAATCTCACAAATGTTTCAAAACATATTTATTTAGCATATATAAGTTGTTTTTTCTTTCTTTCTAAATTTAAAATAATATTACTGTAAAAGACTCATCGCATAACACGTGTTTGAGAAATTCAAAAAATATCAACAAAGTGTTTGCAAAGTGTCATAAATATTTGATATTACCATTATAATTTTTGACTAAAACATATAATAAGTGTTAGGCATGTTTTTTGGAGTGTTTAATAAATCTAGGTGCCTAATAAAAATATTTGATACAACACACTTTTTTTGTACAAATGTTCGCACTTCTTCGATTTATTTTTCATCTTTAAGGGAATTAAAGGCACAAAAATGGCAATGGTCTAGCACCATTTTGAAGTAATGTGACCAAATCTGATTTTTTGTAATGTGCATCAATAATGAATCTTGGCCGTCTGATTAGTCAAAAGTAATAATTTTTTCTCCCTTCTTCAAGGGTAGTAATAATTTTTTCTCCCTTCTTTAAGGGTAGTAAGGTACCCTTTCATATTTTGAGGAAAAAAAAGTACCCTTTAATGTAAAGGGCATGGGGACCTAAAAACATGGACCCCTACAATTAAAGGGGACCTCTTTTTTTTAAAAAAAAAAAACTAACTAACTAAAGGGTACTATGCATGAAAAGTGAAAACATATACCACCCCCCACTCATAAATAAAGGGCACCTTTTAAGATATATAATAATTATTGGGACCATTACAAAACAAATCTTCATGCAATCATTAATACCACCAAATAACTATGATTTTATCATTTTGTAGATTGGGACTTGTTGAATATCACATGGATTTCATTATGCTTATGAGATTAAAAATATATATATTTTTAAAAATACTTGTCCTATATTTGTTTTTTTGAAGATTTTCTCATTATTTTTATTTTCTAGATTCCTCATTTCTCTTAATTGGAGAAATTTAGAAACTACCAAATCTGAAAAAGTTGTATTAAAATGTTCAAAATTTTGCCCAAAATTCATTTTTATTGATTTTTTTAATATAACAACTTTTTTTTTTTTACTTCTCTGGTGCTTGTAGACTAGAAATTTTATTCAAGCAAGTAAATCCAACTAAACGATTAATAATAATAACTTAATGAGAAAACAAGATTTTTAATACAAATACACATTTAGAGATGAGATTTATCAATTTTATACATATTATTATACTGTACATAAGTATTTTATTTATTATTTATTTATTTTCCACGTAACGTCTATTTGGGCGGTGATTAATATTTTCCATTAAACATATATTATAATAATAAAATAATCCATACAGCCCCTCTTTCGCTTTTCTTAAAAACTAGTTTTTTTTTCCTCGTAAGAATGTCAATTTTTCAGCTTTAATGTTTGACTGACTATCTCTAAAAAAATCAATTAATTATTTTTATTTTCTTTAAGAAAAAAGCACGTATAAATCTCAAATACACTAATTTTTTTGTTTGAGTAAATAATTATAATACTTTTAATTAAAAAATTAACTATATTCTCAATAATAAAAAAAACTGGGTCAATTAATAACCCAAACATTTTAACTTAAAAATAAAAAATAAAAACATATTAAATGTTTTAACAAAAAAATTTTTAAAAAAATACAAAATTACCATAAAAAATTTATCCCAAGCACTATTTTTTTTTTGTTTAAAGAAATTAAACCTCTTTTACAAACAGGAGCTCAAATATAAGCCTAAAAAGGAGAGGGAAAAAAAAGAAGAAGAAGAGAAGCAGCAATAAAAGAAGATAGGTACCATGGGAGCAGCGCTTGGCCATGGCTAGCTTCTGGTCCAGTGGTGCCAAACTGTTTCTTTCAAAAGGAGACTGACCCACATTCTTCGCCATTGTTGGGATATAGATATATATAGATAAAGATATACAGCCAAATTTGATAAACAAAGAGTTGAATTAATGGTGGTTTCAGATCATGAACTGATCCAGAATGGTCTCTGAAGCTTTGAATGAAGTGGGTTTAAGCTCTGTTTGGGTATTTATAGGCATTCTAGAGAGAGAGAGAGAGAGGTTATCAGGTGTTGGAAATAGAGAGTTTGATGGTTTTGAAGTTGTTTTCTAAGGTCGGAGTCACTTGTTTTCATTCCCTCGCCTCGGTTTCAGGTTGTGGTCGGTGGGTTTTGGTTGTTTCGTCTCTGTAATACCCAAAGCAACTGTCACATTACCCTTCACCTAATTTCTTTTATCAAGAGGTTTAGCCTAGAACGGCTAAAATGCTTGGGTTTTAAAATATTAAACATTTTTTTATAACATATATACAAAAACAATATTTTTAAAATTTTAAAAATATCTATATAATAAAACACATTCTACTTTTCAAAAATAAAACACATTCTATAGTTTTATTTTAAATTTTTTTTTATATGACGGTGAATCAGAAAACCTTTAATTTATGTGTGCCTTCTAATAGGAAAAAAACAAAATCCATGAAAACTATATATTAGCCTCTATTTGAAATGTTTAAAATTTTTTATTTTTAATAAGTTTAGTTTTTTTTAGAAAGAGTTAAAGTTTTCAATTGTGCACTATATTTTGTTTTTATTTTAGTTCAGTTTGTTTGTCACCATAGTAAGACAAGATCGCACGGGACAAATAATGTTGAATAAATATACATTATTGTTGCATCTATTTTTTAATAATTTAAGATTTTAAAATAATTAGTTTAAATATATATTTCAACAAGACTATTTATTTTATCTATTGTCCTTTAAAATGTTTTTTTTCCTTCATAACTTTTTAAATTTTTTTTGTATTTAATATAATTATATTTTAACAACGTTCATATTTCTCACAATCGTAGTTTTCAAAGTCTTGATTCTCTGGTTATCAACAGTACAATTTTTTCCTTCAAAAAATATGGGAGAGTACTTTTTTACTCAAAATTTTGAGCACATAAAAAGTAATTTTTGAGTAAAAACACTAAAAAAAATATTTTATACACGAATAATTAATTATAAAAATTACACCAAATTAATCTTGGTGATCTACTTATATTAAAATTACAAAGTGTGTTTAATAGGCATATAACACTAAGATATTAATTAATTTAAATTAAATTATTTCACTACATAGTTAATAAAATAATAATAATAATTAAACGGCATATAATAATAAAGTAGCCGATGATATTAATTAATTTAAATTAAATTATTTCACTACATAGTTAATAAAATAATAATAATAATAATAAATAATAAAAAAAAAAGCTGGCGTGTTTAATCGGCATTGAATTCACAGTTCAGATGTACTTTTGCAATTTTCGGTCCATATATAAAAATCCATAATTTTCGCTGCGAAATTAGCAGAAGCCGATGGTTTCGGACAAACCGGCCCATGAAACCGTGGGTGTCCCTTTAATCATGGCCTTTTGGATTTGGTGGAGATCTGCCAAATACTATGAGATTGAGACACGTGTCCCAAATCAAGGGCTGAGGGTAAAGGGTGCACAGAGAGCACTCAAAACCTGTTTGATGGGAGTCAGTTGTTTGTGTCCATGGTTTTACACTCTTTGAGTGGGCAGCCAGTGGTTAGTGGGTAGACTTGATGTGTACTAGTGTTGGATTCCATGGGCCAGGTTTATTTTTAGTCACTTTCAAATGCTTCTTTGGTGCCTTGAATTTGTCCACCAAAAAAAGAAATAATTAGACTACTAAGATTATTTTTGATAACGTTTATAATTTTTTATTTTTTATTTATAAAAAATAAAAAATAAAAAATATATTTAGTATATAAATATTTAAAAAGTATTAATTAAAAGTTACGAATGAATATAATGGTCGAAAATGTTATCCGGTGATAATAGCGAAAAGTAGAGATGGTGGTCAAAAGTGCTGGTCGAAATGTGGTAATCGAAGCGGGTGGTCGGCGGTAGTGACCGAATAGTAGTGACCAAGAGTGTGAACCGATAATGATAGCAAGATGTAGCGATAGTGGTCAGAGGAGGTGATCAAATATAATAGTCAAAGGCGGTGATCGGAGACGGTAATCGAATGTAATAGTCGGAGGCAGTAAAAATAAATAAATCAAAACGTATTTACAAAACAAGTAAAAATATATATTTTTTATTTATAAATTTTTTATAAATTTTAAAAATTATTTACACTTTTTTAAAAATAAAAATAATTATCAAACTTTTTTCTATTTACAATTTATAAAAAATTTAAAAATAAAAAATAAATAAATAAATAAAAAATATAAACGTCGCCAAACAAACGGGCCTAAGTGAGCCTAGGCCTAAAAATCTCTCTAATACTCATGTTAGTGTTAATAAGTTGAGAGAATGAAAGCTCTGCTATCAAGTTCTATAGGCCTTTTGATAAAGTTTTTGGGATTAGATTGTGTCTATTTCTTAACGAGTTGGACCTCCTTATTGTAGGAGATCCAGACTGCCCTATGGATAAGATGACATCATCCATTTTAAACTTTGCTTTAACGCCTTCTGCTTTGGAAGGGTTAGAATGTTGTTAGGGATGCTGGGTTAAACCAGTTGCTAATAATTAGAATTGTACGGTCACACAATCCTTATTATTATTTTTTATCAATGCTTCATGATTTAATCATGTTATCATTAATATCATCTACTCCATGATTTAGTCATGTTATGGATAATGTCATTTAATTTGACCACTCTACTCTCGTCTCATAAATTTAATTTTTTACGTTATTTGTTTAGTTATCCATTTTAATTAAGCAAGGATTTGAATGCCTCAACTCAAATTTTTTTAAATCTCAATATAAAAAATAACTAATCACTTAAAATTTTTTCTCTCCAAATATTTGTGATTTGAAAAGATTTAAAAAGAGAAGTTTAAAAAAATAACACTTTTTCTTTATTTTTTTCTAATTTTTTTCATTTTTTCCTATGTCATAACCCAAATAAATCATTAGTTAACATAGAGTTTCACTATCATTCTTGAATTTTTAACCTTCGAATGATATTTTTAATAAAATGAGTCTAAAAATCTTAACGTAAATTCGACAAAGTTAAAATATGTTTAACAACTAAACTCAAGTACAATTTTGACAATTTAGAGTCGCCACCAAATAGAGAGTTTGAGTGTGTTAGCTCAACTTTAAAAATCATTTTCGATGCAAGTAATGCAAGTTTTAAAATTAATTTTTAATTTTAAAAAAGGTATTAGGATGCCAAAAAATAGTTTTTATTTAAAATGAAATAGTAGCCGGTATTACCCAAAAAAAAAAAAAGAAATAGTAGCCAGACCTAATTTTGAAAATAATTTTTCGTTTTGATATGCAAAAACAAGAGACGAATTCGAAATATATTATTATGAGTAGAAAGGTGTTAGGCATTTAATATGGCCGTTTCATAACCAATTCTCTTTAACATTAACTCCTGTATTTAATAAATCAAATTTTAATATATGCAAACTAAAAATAATATATCTGTAATATATAGTTTTAATTTTTTTTAATATGGAAATTATATACTGAAAAAGATCAATTTGTATCTCATTTTTAACTTAACCTATTACCTATAAACATATTGTTGGGAGAATTTCCAATGCCGACATAAAATCCATGCTCGGGGATCCAGAAAATACATCTTTATTTAAACTTTC
>JAOTRH010000013.1:11865742-11878957 GCA_034768845.1 Heliamphora exappendiculata | reverse complement strand
GTAAACTAACATTATATTATAAATTTATAAACTAAATAACTATAAAAGTAATAAAAATACAAATTAAACAAAAAAAACTCAAAGAAATCAAGGTCGCTTAAAGCCTGCCTAAAAGCACAGGTTCGAGCTTAGTACACCTAATGCTTGGGTCGATCGTCGGACAAAAAAATCCAACTCAACCCGAAGATTTAATAAAAGCTCGACAGACTCGAGTCAGGCTTAGCCCGCCCAAACCCTGGGTAGGCCGGCCAGGCCAAAATTACACGGTCAACAGGAGTTGGTAGCCAAAAATTTCTCTTTTATGAATGGTCCTTATTCAATTATTCTTTTTTGTAAGAGATTAATCTGTATTCTATATGTACAAAATCTTCTGTGCATGCATATCGCAGCTCTCAATAATTAAAACAATTGCAATAGTAATGTGAATGGTAGTTGAGTTGGTGAATACCACATTTAAATAAATAAAAATTTTACCTTCAACTTTTTAAATTAATTTCTTGGGTTCATTTGCACAAAATTTTTATAATTCTTGAGTTTTTTTACGGCCTAGCTGTGGCTTAGATTAAAGCTCATTTTTCGCATATTTAAGAATCTGATTTTTTGTAATAAAAATATAACTTTTAAAGTATTGTGTTTGGCGTCTTTTAAAATCTTACTAATTTATTTACTTAATTTTTTTTTTTTTAAAAAAGTTTAAACGCAACTCAAATATTTTAATTTTTTTTTTAAAAAAGGCATGATATTGTCAATTAAAAAGTAAATTTATTCTTAAAAAAAATAGTGTCCTTCTTCTAACATCACAATTTAAAAATAAAAGTAAAAACATATTAAACTTTTCAAAAAAAAAACTATCTTAAATAAATGATCCGAAATAAGCTAACTTTTTATCTTCTTAGCCTCTATTTGGACTAATTTTTTTTAGTAGTTTTTAGACTTTTTAATTTTTTTTTTATAAAAAAATAAATATTGAATCAGGTGGGAGGATAAAAAGTTAGCAAAAAAACTAGTCCAAATAGAGTCTTATTCTAAAAAATAGTTAAACCTGTTAAAATTCAAGCTTTTAAACATTTTAAACTGAGAAAAAAATAACGACAACTTCCAAAAACTTAGAAAGTAAAATGAAAAAAAAATGAAAAAAAAGGAAAAAAGAAAAAAGAAGGGAACATGATGTGCTTGTTTTATTCTTCATCTTTAATCAGTAAAAGTGCATATGAATGCGTGGATCTAAAAGTACCCAGATGAAAAATCAAAAAAATTAATATGACTTTATTTATTTATTTATTTATTATTATTATTATTGTAGTGATAAAAAATTGACAAATAAATTAAACCTAACCAAACACTTCCTAATTATGGGTTAGGGATGGACAACCCTCGCATTCTCTATATGTAGCCTAGTTCAAAGCAAAGGTAAATGGATTATCATTTTATTTTTATAAATATTTTTTATCTCAAGACCTATTTAATTTGGGCGTTAGAAAATCTCTTGTCGGTCACCGGTCGAAAAACTTATTTTACAAGTACATCGACATGAAAGTACTCAAGAACTCGATCGTTTTTAATCTTGTTAAATTCTTCGTTACAATAAAAAAAATAAATTTATTTTATATTCTCTCAATTATTATTATTTTCATTACTGAGAAAGTAATAATGGTGATCACATGAGTCCATGAGTCCTCATGAGAAAACCATGGGAACAATTATGGGTTGCCCCCCTCCTTTACACGTAAACACACAACCAAAAATAATAAAATAAATAAATTACAATGTTGGATTTCGATCGCAACAAACTTTTAGAACAAGGAATTGATTGGCTGCTTTTGAAATAATTACTTATTTATTTATTTTATTTTTATTTTTAATAATTATTTTTTGTGTTATTTAGTCAAATAATTATATTGTTTGATAAATTTCACTTATCAAGATCCAAGACCAACAAAAAAAAATAAAATTTTGTAATCAAAATCTAAAAAAAGTTTAGCAAAGATAAATATAAGTCAATAAATTAAATTTTATATTATTTATTTTTGTTTTTAGTGATTTTTCAATCAGAATTTTTTATTTTTCTTATTCATCTCATCGAAATAGTATGAAAAAATAAAAGTTCTTAATCAAAATATTAAGAAAATCTTAAAAAGACAAACAAAATTCAAAATTAGCCCAAACACGGCCAAATATTACAAAATAAAAAAATAAAACAAAAAGAAAGAAAAAAAGGGGAATTCATAGTTGTTCTCGTCTCGTTAACTGACTTTTGGCTTTTGTAGGATTGACTGTTCGTTGGGAAAGTTACATCACTACGATAGGTGGGTTAAGCTACTTTTTACATAAAATTATTAGAGTTTTCCTTTTGGGATCATTTAAAGCTGTAGGTCCCCTCGGTCTTCAGCCTTTGTGCTTCGTTTGACAAATTGGTTTAAAGTTAATTTTTTTAGTTTTTGGCTTTTTAGTTTAAAGATTAAAATGTCAAAAAGCATGTTTTCAACCTCCAGCTTTTATTATATTGACTTTTCAATTTTTTAACTTTTTTTACAATAATTTTCAATTTTAACTTTTTGATTTTTTAACTTTTTAGCATTTTGGCATTTTGATTTTTTTTTTTGTTTGACAAAATCTTATTTAGGCTGAAGAACGAACTTAGAATTTTATATTCAGCTTATTTGGTTTTTTTGGTGGATTAAAAGTAATTAATTTCTCAACCAAACAAACGTTTTAATTTTTTAACTTAAAATAACTTAAAATTAAAAAATTAACTTAAAATTAAATTACCAAACAAACTATTTGTTTTACCATTGGTTTTGACATATAGTTGAACATGCAGTTACAACAGTGATTTAAAGAGCTTTTTTTTTTGGAGAGAAGGTAATTTGACTTAGTCACCATCTCTTATAACTTCAGTTAAGAGTTAAAGTTAAATTGTGAGTAAGGCTTTTCTAAGAGGGAGAGCCTTAGGCTGAACCGTAAGGATACACGGCCTGAGTCTCGGGTCAGGACCGTAAGCTAGGGCCATGAACTCGGGCTCCGGTTTTGTCAAAAAATAAATAAATAAACACTTGTTATTATTTTTAAAAATTATTTTTATATGTTTATGTGTTTTTTATATTTATTTTAAAATATAAACTAACTTATAATAATACTTATGTTTTAAATTGCTTCTATATATAATAACTTAAAATATAACTGTATTTATAATTTAATAAATAATAATTTATTATAAACTTATATGTATGAACTTACTTATAATTTAAAATACAATGAGTATTTATAATTTGATAAATAATAGTTTATTATAAGATTATTTTTATAAACTAACTTATAATTTAATAAATAATAGTGTAAGGTAAATTTATTTTTATAAACTAATTTATAATTCAATAAACAATAGTATTTATAATTTAATAAATAATAAATTATTATAAAGTTTATACTTATAAACTAGCTTATAATTTAATAAACAATGATTTTTATTAGATTTATTTTAGTTTATAAATATAACCTTCTAATAATTATCATTTTTTACGGTTATTTACACATTTATTATTTTATATATAATATAATAAAAAAAACACAATAAGATTGAATCACGAGCCAAACTAATTTTAGGCTTTAGTTGTAAAGTTTAGGTCGGGGCTCGAGCTCACTTTTGGGCCCCGGTCAATGGGTCAATCAATTGGCTCATGGGATAGACCCAGATCCAATCCACACATTATCAGGTTTGGATGAACTCGAACCTTTATTGAATCTGAGTCCCAAACCGCTATAATAGCAGGTCCAAGCCAACCCCAATTAGGTAGCCCGCAAGCCCTGGGCCAAAATTACATCTTTATTTATGTGGTATTTTTAATAAATAAAAAAATTAAATATATATTAAGGTTTTGATTGCCAACTAGCTTAAAAGGTAATTTTTTTACATTTTAATGTGTTTTGCCAAAAAGCAATATTTGGTTTAATGTAAATTATTTAGTAAATTAATTTTTAAGCTAACTTTTTTTAAACTAGTTGTTTGAGTAAAAAGTTAGTTTTTTTTTTATTTTTTCTTCAAATTGAAATTTTTTTCCTTCTATATATTTGATATTAACAATTATATGTAGTTGGTAATGATAGTAAATAAGTTATCAATGAGGAATACTCTTATATTTTAAAAATGGTGAAAATTTGAATAGAATATTTTATTAATTAGTGTTTTGATTTAACTTTTAAATTTTTAAATTTTTTAATATTTTTGCCAAACACGCCATTTTAGCTTTTTTTTAATAGATTTTTAGCCAAAAAGCTTCAATGGCCAAACATGTCTAACAAAAGTGGATTATTATTATTATTATTATCTTTCTCAATATTTTTTTTATATAATCAAATATAAACAAAACAGGAAACAAGAGACTGCCACATGATTTTATGGAATTACCAAATAATTACTCACTTTTTAGTTAAGTTCCGTCTAATTTAAATGACTATAGCCTAACTCGCTTTTAATTTGATTATTGAAATTGCTTAGTTTGTAGTCTTCAGCATAAAAGTTATTCATATAAAAAATTAAATTTATTAGATATGACTAAGTATTTAACTAAATTAAATTTATTTTAAAAAATAAAAAATAAATAATTTTTTAAAACAAATATAATTTACTAAGTCACTTAACTATAGATACAATCGATTTTACTTTAAGCACAACTAATTTACGTACATACTGTGAGCTATAAAATAAATTATTTTAATCACACCGTAATAATTAACTACACTAAGTAGAAATGGTGAGTGTTAATTTTTTTTAAAAAAATTCTAGCACATAGTTGAAAGTAATTATTTATAAAAGAAGGTAGAAATTATGATTATTTGAAAAAAATAAAAATTTATTGTTGAAACAAATAATATTGTCGGTTTTACATATTTATTTAATACTAAGAGTTTATAGAACGAATTATGTGTACAGTAAAAAATTTATTTCATATTTGGTTAGAGTGGGATAAACAGTGAAATAAAATTTATAAAATTATTTCTAACCATTAGGCGCGGATGAAAAATAATTTAAAATCTGGTACTAATAATACTAATACTATGAAATATTAGAATTTGGTATTTATTGAATTATTAATTTTAATAGTTCAAGAAGATAAAAACTAAACATGTAACATCTTTATGTTTTTTAATCCTATTCAAACCTCTCCAATTAGCCAATCAAAATATGTCACAAATATATTAATTATTTTATTAAAATAATTCTTCTACCAAACGAGACATTATAGCATAATTGAAAAAAAAGAATAAAGGAAAACATGTTTTAATTTCTTTGGTGTCACACATGATACACTATTTTCCATTCCTGTTAATTAACTACTAAAAACTTATTTTATATACATTTAAAAGTAATCAAAATGATGGGGGATCTGATACGGCGCATCTCTGTCTTTCTTGCTCAATTTTGGCACCACCGCCGCCGCCCTACTCCTAACCCTCTGCAACTCGCCGGCGGGAACCTCCGGCGGCCGAACCGACCTGATCAAAGCCCAGTTCACGCCATTGAAGAACTCGTGCCGCTTGATCTCAACAGAACCCTTCGAGCTCCCGATTCTCCTCCTCGGATTCTTCACCAGAAGCCTGCTTATCAGGTCCTGAACTTTCACCATCTCCTCGTACTCCTTCCTCGTGCTCACGCCGATCCTAGGAAAACTCAGCGGCTGCTTGAGGATATTGATCAGAGTTTTCTCGTTGTTCTCACCTTTGAAGGGCGTTTTCCCGTACAGAAGCTCGTACAAGAAGACGCCGAATGTCCACCAGTCAACCGCGCCGCCGTGGCCTTGGCCGGAGATCACCTCCGGCGCCAGGTACTCGTGGGTTCCGACGAAGGATTTTGAGCGCGCGTTGATCGGTTCAGCCACCAGTTCTGGATCGTAATGTACTTCTTCGCCGTCAACCCGAACGGTTATTGTTCTGGTGGCGGCGGAGGAGGAGGAGGGTTTGCTCCGCCGTGAAGCGGCGGAGAAACAGGAGAGGACGGGGTGGACGGGGATGGCGCAAGAGGGGGTGGAGCATCTTTGGGTGGCTTTGTGGTCGTTTGATGATTCTTGGTCGGGCTTACTACGCCTTACGAGCTTTGGAACGACGTCGCATTTGAGGGAGAGGTCGAAATCTGAAAGCATGATGTGGCCGTCTTCTCTCACCAGCACATTTTCTGGTTTTAGGTCTCTGTAAACAATGCCCATCATGTGGAGGTACTCTAGGGCTAAGAGTGTCTCTGCACCATAAAATCTGTACATTTTTTTTAACCTCAATTAGAAAAATCATCAAATATTAAAAAAAAACACTATTTGAGTCATAAATTTTATTATTATAATCACTTGTTGAGATCATAATATGTTTTAAATTTTGATAGAAAAATATTATTTAGGTCTACGAAACAGACTTCTTGTTGTTGGACATATCGACTTATGGGGTATAATTGAAATTATTTATTTGTTTTTTTAATATTAAAATTTGAAATAATTTCAATTATGTTATATAAGTAGGCGTCAAATAGGTAATCTACGTGAAAAAAAAATGTGTCTGTAATCTATAAAATCATTTTACGTGAAAAAAATGTTTCGGTTTCATCACATTGTGAAATCATTTTATATGTGAAAAAAGTGTTGAAATTAACATTTTTGTTGAAACAAAATTAAGCATAGGATTGACACTAAAATAGACAAAAACTTACCTTGCAGATGAAATGCTAAAGCGTTTAGTGGGTTGTCGCTGCCGGGCGGCGAGCAAGTCACCGCCGGGACAAAACTCCATGAGCAAGCAAGAGTAGTGAGAAGCATCGAACTCTGCGTAAAGAGTGGGCAGAAACGGGTGGTCCAGCATCCCCAAGATCTCCTTCTCCATCTCCGCCCTGTGTAACTTCTTCCTCAAGGCAAGAGCTTCTCTGTCCACCACCTTCATGGCGTAGAAGCACTGCGCCGGCAGCCCCGCCGCCGGGCTCCGTATCTGGCACAGGTAAACGTTTCCAATGTCGCCGCTGCCGAGGCGGCGGAGGAGCCGGAAGTGGTCGAGGCCTACTCGGCCGCCTTTCTCGCCCTGGAGCCGCCTCATGGCTTCCCAGGCGGCTTGGTTTGCCTTGTGGGGCTTGTGACGAGACAGGAGAGAAAAATAGGTGTCGGCAGCAGCGGCGGAGGAGGAGACGGAGATGGAGCTCCGGCGGCTGCCGAAGCTGGGGTTGCTCATCCAGCTCCGGCTAGAGTCCGGCACCGTTATGGAAGAACAGCTGCTGTCGAAGTCGGAGGATTCGTCTCGGGGGGGTAGGGTTGCGGCCATGGCTGGGGAACATGTAGGAGGCTTATGAGCTTAGCTTATTTTTTGCTCTCTCTTTCTCCTCAGTTTTTGCATATATATACAGCCTATGTGGGTATTAGCATGTGATTTATTTTTGTATAACAAGATTTGTAAGAAAGCTATATAGTGCTGCTTTTGATAATGGAAAGGAATTCAAAAATATTAGAAAAGAAAAATGTTTTGTACACAGAAAATTAATTAGAAAAATTATAAAAAAAATTACATCTGGCCATTAATTTATATTGAAACTAATAAGTGTAGTAAATTTTAGTGCAAATTAATAGTTAAAATTGAATTTTTATAATTAGTTTTCTATGTACATAATTTTACTAATTAGAAAAGGTCAATTTTTTTTTTCTTCCATGAGAAGGTTGGTCTCCCATATACCAAGTAATTATAGGACCAATACTCTAAAGTAAAAAAATAAAAGAAATTTTTAAACAGAAGTTGTATATGTAAGATTTGTATGAGGATTAGTTCCATTCCTTTTCTTTTTTTCAAATTAAAATCCCACTATAATTTAAATAGAGGTCTCTCCTATGCGCTAGCTACTAACAGCAAGGAGCCCTGTGAGTTCAAATGTATTTTATTTGCTATTTTAAAATTTAATCAAAATTGTTTATTATATTGAACTTGTGAGTATGTAATTCTTAAAAAAATTAGTTCAATCAGATATTATTATCTATGTGATTAGAATATATTTATTTTGAAAAAAATTAATAAGCTTATCATATTTTCATAATAAATTGTCAAACAAATATATTCGGATCATATCGGTAAAAATGTTCGAATAATCTGACTTTTTTTACAAAGATTACCTCCTCGACAATTTCAACATAACGAGTGATTCAAATTAAGTTTTAGAATCGTAAATAAAATACATTTGAACTCCCAACACCTCCTCCCGTGAGTGAATAACTTACTGCAGGAATCCCGATCCACCTAATATGCCCTTAAAATCCAACAATGATGTGAAAATCGTTGTAAAATAAAAATAGCAAAAATTGAAAAATTTTATATTTACACGCACATTTTTTCCTAATATGATTTTGGTTTGTTATGGAAATCGGGAAAGGAAGGTATAGCCATCTTAATGTATAAAAAAACTCAAATATTTTACAAAATTTGTTGTTACAGAACAATATTATTTCGAACACTATTGTTTTGAAGAATTTTTAGATGTAAACTGATTATGAGAAAATCTTTAATCGAATAAAAAATTATTGATACAAAAACATAAATTTATCAGTTTAACAATTTCAAACTATACATTTAAAAAAATTTATATTTTTTAGAGATAAACTGATTCTAAAAGAAATTTCAATTGACTAAAAAATTGTTAATACAAAATCATAAATTTCTCAGTTTAATAATTTTAAACTACATTAATTTGTTTTTACTAATTTGGTTATGAGAAACTTCTTAATTGTATATAATACTTCATTCACCAATGCCATTTAATGCAGGGGACAAATTAGTCATTGAAGTTAAGGACCTATCCTTAAAAAAATTAGTAGTCAGATTAGTCCTTTTATCAATCTCCTAAAAAAGGACTAATAATTAGTTATCTCAAAATAAAATACCCATTAATTTATCCCATTAATTCTTAGCACAGATGGTTGTCTATTGTTTTAAATGCCTGATTGGCAATCCAAGTTTTTAAAAAATGGCTAAAAATACAAAAAAAAAAAAATTCAAATACCCTATTTGACAAAAAAAATCCAAAAATATAAAAAATTAAATCAAAATATTAAATTTTAAAATATTCTATTCAAATATCTAACATGTTCTAAAAGATAATAATACCCTTACTTAATAACTTATTTATTATTAGAGCCAATTATACATAATCATTTAATCAACCATATAGAAGAACAATTTTATTCAATTTGAACAAAAATTCAAAAAAATAAGAAAACTTTTTACTCAATCAACCAACTTTAGAAAAGTTAAAGAATTAAAAAGCAATTTAACAAACAATCTAATTATTTTATATTCAATTTATATATATTTTTATATTTTAACTAAAGATATAATAAATAAATAAATAAATACTATATTTTCAATTAATTGCGAACCACGCAGGCTCTAAGTAGCTGCCATATGCCACTCGCATCACTGAATATATACCAATCTTTCCCATGCATATTCGCTGTAAACTAGGAAATAAAGCTAACTTCCACTTTTAGCTTTTGTATTTTAAACTTTTCCAATATTCTTTTTACTATTTAGATAGCTTTTTATCTCTCTCTTTTTTTTTAAACGGTAAGACTCGATTTACAATAATAACTTAATTATTTGATGTATTTTCACTTAAGACTCAATCTATTAATTGTAATTTTCAACCCTCTTCTTTGCCCATGTATCGCTTATAATGTTCCATATTGACATATATATTATTATATGTATAGTAACAAATTTTTTAAAAAATTAAATATAATCCTATATTATTATATGATCATATTATAATCATAGCCGTTTGTTCCATAACGATTTTTTTTTTCGTTTCCAAAATATTGTATTTTTTCTCAAAATACGATCGTGTTGGGTAGGTGATCCTTCTTAGGGTGTGTTTATTGTGTGGCCTTTCTTTTTTTAAATGTGTTTGGATTCGGTGGTATTTTCTTAGAATTCATTCTTTGTATATCCGTGTTCTTCTTAGTGTCTCGAGTTAATATGAGAGTTGATTTAGTTTTATTAAAAAATTTATTTTTTTCTTATAAAATTAAATGCTTACTTACTTTTAAAAGAAAATCATAGTCCCATACCCACATTTACAATAAATATGGTATGAGTGAGAACATATATTTCCAATAGTGGACGTCAATGTAGCAATTTTCTTTTTTTCAACTATATATTGTAATCATCTACAAGGAGTAATACTATATAAATAGCAAAATCTATATAATAAGTTATAATTGTTGATATTACATGTATTTATTGATCTAAGAGCTCATATTCCTTCTAAATAATCTAACGGTGAGATAAAATTCATTTAAACTTTTATCTTTTTGATCGGTTATTATTTATATTTTTTAATTAATTTGTTATTATTTAATTTGAGTATTTGAACAATCTATTGATCTGCCACTGAATAATTTTTTTTAAAAATAGTAGTAGTATCTTTTGGCATGGGTTATACCTAATATATGTACAATATTTGTAGGAAATGATGTAGCAAAAAAATAAAGTTCCTAGTTTTAAATTTTCGCCCGTTGTGGGTAATTGTTTATTTATTTATTTTGTTTTTAGTAAAAAAAAATTTAATTGTTTATTTATTTATTTTGTTTTTAGTAAAAAAATTTTATCGTTTAGTTAAACTATTATCCTTTTCAAACACATCTCATTGAAATTAGTCAAAAAAGCAACTTTTTTTTATCAAAATATAAAAAATTCAAAAAAGGCAAAAATAAGCTAATAAGCTAAATTTTATGTGTATAGTTTGGTCTTTAATGAATCTTTTATCATCTTTTGATTAAATTTTTTTTTACTTTATTAATTTATCTCATCAAAACGATTCGAAAAAGTAAAAACTTATAGTCAAGAAATAAAAAAAATTAGAAAAAGACAAAAACATCTCAAATTTCAGAAATTTAGCCCAAACTACCTCCTTTTTCTTAATTACAAGAATAAAAATACTATGTAGCCAGAAACAGAACTAAGAACTGTACACCCTGGATTCAAAAATAGACGAATTAGATATTTCATTTAAACCCTTACGGAATCACCCACTGAAGTAAATCTAATCTATCCAATATAGGATTCTCAGATAGTTCTGACCTCTGTTTTTGAGATTGTAACTTTTGTTGATGATCACCACAATATAATTTGGAAAAATAATACTTACACAAACGATGAATAATCGATCAAAAATAAATTAATAAGACATCAGGATTAATAAAACTCTGACTACTTAAAGTTTATTGTCAATAAACTCTTACTATTCAGAATTTATTAATCCTTGTATCTTATCTGTATTTGGTCAATCATCCGTTACCATCTTCTTATTTTCTTTCTTTAATAATACATATTAACTTCTCATAATTAAACAACTTTTGTTTTATTTTTATTTATTTGGAAAAAAAAATAGATAGATACAATGTATTTTGAAGCAAGCAGGCTAGGGAACGGTGGTCTTTCCACAGTATAGTTGACGGTCAAAAGACCCTTATCCTTTGCTGTAAAAGGCGAAAGGGATGCTCCTTTTGAATGGTAGTTTCAGTCTCCAAGTTGGAGAAGGAACTTCTTCTGGTGACTAAAAATGAAATTCTTGGGAGAGTACTCATAATAATTGCTTTATATGAAGCTTTGTATAAAGCTGGGGAGAACATGGAGCACCCGTGCCCCATTCATTACCACCTCTTTACATATATAATAATACACACAATATATATATATATCCATGCCATGCATACAGGTGACTCAATTGTATCTCATAAATGTGTCATACTACGTTACATATTGGTAGGAAATAAAAATTAAATCTTCTTTATGAAGAAACTTATAAAATATTATTTATAACTTGGGTTTAAGTATTTTAAACCGCGTTATTAGGTTATTTATTTAAATTATTGGGTCAGTGGTTCATTTTGGTTCAAATTGTATTAAACCCAACTCTAGTTCTCATATAGAACACTATGACGGTATAAATAGAGGAGAGAGACACCATAGAGTGGTAGAGACCCTAAGATTTGAGATGGCGACGGGACAGGGTCCGATAATACATTTTTCGTCCAATACATACACAACATGTATTCATTTAATGTGGGACCATGCTAATATGTTATAACTACCTTTCATTATTATAGGACCAGCATGCTTCTGTGGTGTGTTGATATGTCGATAGAAAACTTTCTCATTTTCACTAATCAACTTTTCATTAGGTATATTCTGTTTTTATAAATTAAGAAAAAACCTCAAAAGCATAGCTCATTAGACTAGTCGATTGCAACTCATTTTTCTTTTTTTTCATTGGAGAGATAACTTGACCCCAGTGGAAGACATTTGACCTTGGAATTTTTTACATAAAAGTTAGTTGAATGACAAAAATTCTAACACTCAACACACTTTTGTATCATGAAACTTCTACTCTAATCTCATAAGGTATCTCATAACTCTAATCTCATATCCTTGTTAGGATCAATTTCAACACACACCCTTGTAAACGTTAGCTTATTCTTTAATTGGGCATACTCATCAAGGTACAAAGAGCCTCAATAACACTAGCCACGTAGCTCAATCTAATACTAGTACAAAGTTCAAAAATAACATTATAAAAATCCACTTAAATTGGAACTCCAGAGAATACATCATTTGGTAATTTCAGTCCCAAGCACCATGTCTTAACAATAGTTAGGCGGCTGCCAAAATAGTAAAGAGTCAAGAATATTTCCAAATCACTTCATCTTGAAAATGAAGAACCCATGTGAAGGTGATTTTTTTTAATTATTTTTATTTATGACAATACTGTAATGACTATATTTGAATATTATATTGGGTGACTAAATTTGAGTACATCTTATTTCTCAAGCTTAGCGTTTCAATTTATAAAAATCGTCTTAATTTTTTTTCCCAATCCCCCTCGAATACAAATTCTCGACAGCTTTGATGACGAAGTGGTGAAGATCAAAGATAGATAATCTTGTTTTCTCACAGATAGAGTTGGAATTAATTCTCAAGAACTAAATTTTTTTTTCTTTTGTATATTAATTTTATATAAAACAAACCATAAAACATGTTTCGTTTTTTATCCTTCACTTCCTTTCTCCCCTTTTCTCTGCAAGATCTTATCAGCTTCCCTTTTGGTTGCAATTTCAGGCAGCACACCCTGCAGAATATGTAACATTTCAGAGTGGCAAATATTTTGGAAGTCTCAATGCCCCATAACTTGCCCCATACATTCTTCTC
>JAOTRH010000013.1:11839204-11859758 GCA_034768845.1 Heliamphora exappendiculata | reverse complement strand
TTTATTCGGCATGGGTATCAGAATGGTGTGATCGTGTTCGGTGCGGTTCGTACTGGAGAGCAGTTGGTAGATATCTTCACTAAATCTGTTCCAGGTCCTCGGGTTCGATACATATGTAACAAGCTGGGCATGCTAGATATATATGCACCAGTTTGAGGGGAGTGTTAGCCTTATTATAATTATTATTATTATTATCTGGTGTGGTTGAGCACACCATATCTTATTATGTGGCTTCGTTGTTCTATAAACAAACAGTTGCGTACCCTATTAGGGTTAACGCGTCTTCATTAAACTTAATACTATGTAATTAACAATTGTATCTGATGTTTCTGTGTTTTCTTAGGTTGTTGACCAAGTTATCTGTTGGAAGCCTCACGTCCATATATAAAATTAGTTTTGTGGTAATTTAAGTGTAAATTGTTGTAATTTCTTCATGGGTCCAATAATGGATTTCTCCTTTCGGTAATTGTAGCTTTATAAAACCAAGAAACAGGTTTGGTAAAGTTTACTATTACTATATTGAACTTGCCTGAATCTTAGCTACAACTATTTCTTTTTATTTTGATCTTAGACAAGCAGGTTATTGCTCGAGTAGGCTTGATCATTTTTTTCTTGGGAGTTAACTTGATCAAGAAGGTATGGACTGGTTCTTTTAAAATTTACTTCAAAACGCCCTTTTTTTATAACTAGTGTGATGCTTTGCTTTTTATTTGTAATTCCTATTTTTTTGTTAAAAATGTTGGTTAGATCATATAATAACTAACCTTGGAAAAATTTCGACTCATTGCGCCCCATGTCACGTTGCAACTCCGTTTGTTGGCTTGGGTTTGGGCCAGCATCCTACCGTGACGGAGATCCGAGTTTGGGCCGAGTCACAGTCGACTTGTGGCGCTTGGCGCTGTACACTTTAAGGAAATAAAGTTGCTCCTTCACCACTACCTGCGGGTTTTGGTGAGATAGTAAGCGCTTGATACAACAATTGGTATCAGAGCAGGTGGTCTCAAGTTCGATTCCCCATCGTGGAAGGCCATGTGTCTTACGGGTAGTGTGGTAGGTGCTGGGGAGGGGGGGGGGGATTGTTGGCCTGGGTTTGGGCCAGCATCCTGCCATGGCGGAGGTCCGGGTTTAGGCCGAGTCACAATCAACTTGTGGCGCTTGGTGCTGTACACTTGAAGGAAATAAAATTGCGCCTTCACCACTACCTACGGATTTTGGTGAGATGGTAAGCGCTTGATCCAACACCCTTAGCCCGTCCCCCTCCTCATCAACACAACCTCTTCGGGCTTTGAAATATAGGGGTCGAGAGGGCTTGATTTAGGGCTTGGCTTTGATTCCGACCTAGATATACATTGGAGAAAAGGTCACAAAGTTAAAACCCTTCTCTTACGAGCAATAATTTGTGGTTAGTGCATCTTATGATAACTGTTTGCAAGACTATCTGACAAATTCTATAACTTTGCATTGGTAGTGCTTTTTTTTTCTTTTATTAACAATGAAATTGGGTACTCTAATCAGGATGCATTTGTTTTGATGATCCATTTGTACGATAAAGGTACTCTTTTTTTATTTCTTAAACTTTATATAGTGAATAATTTTTGTTTTAAATTTAATGAGCATTTTTTTATGTGAAAAATTTTAGATCTTTGCATTTTCGTATTTGTGTGTTTTATGCTGATTCTAAGGATAATATATTCTTTTTTTGGGTGTTTGTAGAGGGTTAGATTAGTTTTTCCAATATAATTGACTTATATTGTTCTTTGTTTGGTTGTTGAGTAATGGGATAAGAGCCCAGAGAGTCAAAAAACTTTATTCATATGAGTTGGAAAAGTTGTTTGGAATTTAATTAAGTTTTTTTAATTATGAAAAATTAAAAAACTGTAGAACATGAAGACCCAAAGGCGAACAATCTTAAATTTTATAATTCTACCAAATTAATGGACTATACTAATGACTTGATATTTGTTGCTTCAGCATGCTGATTTCGGATTTTAAGGTTCAATGAGAGGATCAGGTTCTACATAACAAGCATTTTTTTAGTTGTGTGCTTGACCCTATAAAAAGTATAATACTGGGATTTCCAAATTCTAGTTTGCCGTAGCTCCTAGCAGGTAATTTTGCTAAATTTTCTTTTTGTCCCTTTCCTTTGAATTGGCTATCATTGTTGATTTTGATATAGTATCCAAATGTGAAAATTAAGAACTGAATAAATCGTTAATATCTTCCTCTCCACTGTCACCAATGGTGGATGGCTCTCTCCAGCAGCAATGTCTTTTATTTGCAATAAATGATGACCTATTGATGAAATAAGAAATTTAATGGTTGATGAAAACTGACACCATTTGCATTGATTGGTTAATTGAATGTTATGATTGTTTCTTTTCTCCTCCTAAAATGCCCTGTTTTGATATTCAAGTTGTGTAATATTTTGTGGTGGAAGGGAGGGGAGCCTTAGAAATAAGGTTTGATTTTGATTGGGATCAAGATTGTGTTGTGAATGTTAAGAGGGGTAATTAATTTTTATTGAGTTAAATTATGTTAGAAGTATTTTTAAGCACATGTCATTACTAGGATGGCGACAAAGCAATGGAGAAGAAAAAAAGCAAAGTAATGATAATAGATGATTCTATCGTTCTCTTTAATGTTTTGTTACTTTCTTTTTACTATTTGCTTTGACTATAAGTATTTCAAATTTATCTACACATTCTGAATATTATATTTGGTACTTACTAAAAATTTCTTTTGATTGTGATGAATGTGTTTCAAGTGCCTTTAGGCACTATTCTTTCTCTACTTATCAATATTTTATTTTTTCTTGCTTTGATTGAGTATCTTTAATTTCGATAAATATTTTACTACGTATAGTATCTTTTTTTTCTTTTAATTTGATCAATTTGTCCTTACATTCTGAACAATATTCTTACTACTAATCAAAAGCTGATTTAATTGTAATTAACATATTGGGAGTGCCTTTAGGCACGGGTTATATGCGGTAAAGGCACTCCAATAAATATTTTACCATCTATGGTATCTTTTTTTTCTTTTAATTTGATCAATTTTTCCTTACATTCTGAATATTATTCCTACTACTAATCAAAAGTTGACCGTAGTTAACATATTGGGAGTGCCTTTGGGTTTAAGATATAAAACGTTATATATCCAAATATGGTTACATCTTATTCTATAGATGATGCATTTTAATAAAGATATAATGGCTGTCAATTCATATCTTAAAGCAAATTGACTTAGCATTTAATTGGATTTAATTCCTTTAATTCCAATTCAACAATCCATTTTTTCAATTAAATGGTAAGTCTTTAATTGGATTCAATTCCTTTAATTGGATTTTTGAATTTCCTTTAAGCTGCTTAATTTGTGTTGATCAATTAAATATTACAATTGATGTTTTTCTAACTTAAATCCATTTGTTGAAATTTGATGAAGCCAATGTAAAGAATAATAAAGAAAGGCCAGTCTTGCGAGGCAAATTGTGTGCTATTGTTGGTGGAATAGCAGGAGAGGAATTCTTAATGCTAGCAACAGGGTTCTTAGTTTTTATTGGGATTAGATTGTCTTTTGAAAGTGGAGATTTAATCTTCATTCAAATTATAGGGCTGAAAGTGGAGATTTAATCTTCTTTTACCAATATGTCATGTCATTAGACTTTCTAAGCCAGTAACTATTACCGACAAAGATAATGATGTCTTATGTTTTTCAAATATGGGTTCATTTTTTATTTTTTATTTTGCTCCAACCTCTCATTTTTGTATTGCGAAATACATGTGTCTTGTTAATTAGATGCTCCTTATGCTAAGTTTCATAAATCATATTTCATGGCTTTGGCTTGACATGCATATTCTTCTTCAAGTCCATTTGTAATGGTTTGCTACATTGCATTTAGTTTATTTGATGGACGTGTATTTTTTACTTTTGAACTATATCCATTTTGTATTAGAAAGTTTTATGTGACACTTGACTGTATTATTTCATCTTCTTCTTTGTTTTTTGTGTTAAATAATTTCATTTCATGCTTTGATCAGTGGCTAATAGACTATAATATATAATTGAGTTGTGGTTTTTGGTTGGAATCTAGTAGAGCCTATGTGTATTGCGTTGGTTGTTTTTATTACAGGCTATTTTGTAAACGGTTAAACTGTTAGATTGTCCGAAAAACATGAAAAACTTCGCTAATTTTTTTAAAAAAAATTAACGCTTAGAATATTTTTTAAAAAATAATTAAAAGTCTAAGTCTTCATTCTCCCCCTAATTTCTTTCTATTGTTTTTTTTGCTGCTATAGAAAAATTATTAAAATGCACGAGTAATCTAGAAAAAATGGTAAAAGTGCATTTAGGCTCGAGTTAATCCCTAGTATATATATAAAACATGGGAGGCTTGTAAAAATATCTTCTCTCTTTTCACTTATATTTTGAATTAATAGTTGAAATTTGCCTAAAACTACATCCTAACGATCAGAAATACATCCTGCTCAAAATGTATCATCTTTCTCTTAGACATCTAATTTGAATAAATGGCTAAGATTGAATGGATGAGATTTAATAGTTGAGATTAGCCTAACTAGGATTTTCCTAACTTTTATTTTGAAAAGTGTCTTTAGACATGAGTAAATCCTAGTACATTCACACACACACACACACACACACACACACACACACACACACACACACACATATATATATATATATATATATATATATATATATATCTCGTATTTTTTGTGTTTTAAGAAGTTTAAGCTAGTAGATTTGCTGAAAACAAATAATAAATATTAACAGTACTTATCCAAATAAAAATTTATGAAGCATGAACTGATTGAAGTTGTATATACTGTATACACGTGTGTATGAAAATTTTAAATTGGGGTATCGAAAGACATATCGGTATCGGTAATACGCCATGCATAAGCTGATATTAGACAGTATCAATGGATACATTGGTAAATATTGATATCAAAAGTGTAAAATTCCTATACCTATTGGCCAATATGAGACGTCGTAACGGTTGATATTTAAAATTGAGATGGATGATATTACAATTATACATATCTCTATACTTAATTGTGCAACAAACTTGCATTCCATTACCATTATGTATAGTTTACCTGGTAGACGTTTTCATTTCCTAGAGGTTCAAGAATTCAAGGACATAAGACCAGAATCAAACTCTTTCCATTTCATACAACTGTGCATTTTCTCAGCAACCAAACAGAGCTTTCAGAAAATTTATACCAAGTTCAATTTATGTGGCGGATATGCACACACAAAAACATGCACACACAGAGAGAGAGAGAGAGAGAGAGGTCACCTTGGCGAGAATGATGTCAAGAAGTTCAGTCCCTGCTTTGCAGTCGGTGAACTCTGTCTGGTGACTGCTACTGTTTGGGCGTAACAACCAAACAAACAAACTTAAGATCAGATTTTTGAGACAAATATGAACAAAAAAATAGAGCAAACAAATTGAAGGATTCTCATTCGAGTTTTAAACACCAAAAAACTATATTGCATACATTACTTAAGAAAAATGTTAGGTGCACAGATTCAGGTTCAGAATCGGACACACCATTCACACATGAGGTGGGTCCCATAATTGTGTAGAGCGCACCCATTGTGAGAGGGGTGTGCCCGAATCTGTGTCCGGTGAATATTCATTTGGCAAAACTCATTACTTAAAATCACTTTGTACTTACAAATATGATGGTAACCGAAAAATGTGTTGCATGGTTGCACAGCATAGCACGGTGCTGCACTACTTAAAAGGATATGGTTTCTGAACATATTTTTATGATTAGATTTGCTTATCATATGGAACTCGTTGAGTTTGTGTTTACACAAAATTTATCAAATTACCTCGACGAGAGTTAAATGACCCGTCGAGTAGGCTAAGAGTAGCAAGTAGAGCCAAGAATGGAATGGCTTGTCGAGCATAGAAAATCCCATTGAATGCCCAACAACTCAATTCCTTTTCAGCCCCATCCAAAGAATTATCATCGAACAAAAGGATCCAGAGTTTATCACAACATAACGAATAGTCAGCAATCCATTTCCTTTCCAATTCCACCCAAGGAGTAGTTACAAAACACGTGGTGACCCAGGAACAGAAAGGACATGTGTCACACGTACATAGGTAGCAGTTATTCGTTATTCGTATCTGCTAAGTCTTCATCATGGATAGTAGTTAGAGCAGTAACAGCGACGTGAATTAGAGATAGATAACCAGCCACTACTAAAAATGGTCCATGATGGAGGATGTGATATTTGGGAAGCAGTTAAAGGCAATTACACACTAGCATCTATAAAAGATCATTTTGCGACACAAGAAGGGACGTTTAAATAACTTGGCAAACTGCCTATATTTTTTCTTTTATCTTTTATGTACTTTCGTTGTAATTTTCTTTTTTCAAGTTACTTCAATTCTCAGTTCATAGGAGTAGTTTGTAATCTTTGTAATTGACTTTGTTTCCATCGAAGTAATAAAGTTCTTTATTACTTTTGATTCCAACTGTTGTTGCTTTCTGGCGAAGTCCTGAAACACGACAAAAGGATCACAGTTCACAATCGCTCAATACTTTGAAGTTTTTGTCAATTTCGACGGAGACTTGTTTTGTTTTAGTAAATAAATTTTGGCACGCCAGGTGAGACTCACACTAAATCAAAAAAAAATGGTACAAACCCGAAAAGACAAGGCAGTGCAAGGAGTGGCCTCCGCAGAGGTTACCAATGGTGCAAATACAACAAACGATGTGAACCAATCAAGTGATTCAAATGGACAGTCGAAGAGCCTAGAGAAGCTCTCTATATAGGAAAGACAAAGTATTTGAAGCTTTCAACAATCCAAAGATAGTTGAAGTGTTCAACAATCCAAATGTGGACAAATAAGAGTTTGTGATGGCAATGAAGAAGGTCATCATTGGGTCTAATTCAGTTACAGCACCTGCAGGATCCACATCGAATGAAATGGCAAATGCTAACATGCCCTTGGCAAGGCTGCATGTAGAGAATCAAGGGCCATCGACAGGCCCTAGCATCGGTTATTCGTAACAACAGATATGTCACAACCCCGTTTACGAGCTTAGAGTTTCTCAAGGACTAGGATCATATTACAACTCTGTTTATGAGTCTAGAAATCCTCAAGGGTTAGGCCCGCGAGGTTATAGACCCACTAATGCTGGTAGACCCTCAATAGGAACTTATTTAACCCCATCTGTTGTAGATCCAGTTTACCCAACTCCACTAGTGGTGGATCCATTTAGAGTTAAAGAATATATTCCTAAGGTTGAACAACCAATGAATGTTAACTCTATAATGGGCCAACCAATAAACGCTAACCCTATAATGGGTCAACAACTTATGGCTAACAAAGAACAAATTATAGAGATTGTTCAAGATCTCTATGGACCAGCCTTTCGAAAAACTGAGAGGCCAATGTTTCGAAAGCCATATCCATAATGGGTGGATAATTTGGGCTTTTCTAGGAATTACAAAATTCCTGAATTTACTTTATTTTTAGGGGAATAAAATTAATCAACCATTGAACATATAGATAGGTTTACTTTACAATGTGATCAAGTAGGAAACAATGACTTTCTTAAAATGAAATTGTTCCCACATTCTCTGACCAAGGTTGTATTTACTTGGTTTATCAACCTGCCAGCCAATTCAGTTCAGAATTGGCAACTGGAAAGAGATGGAAGATCAATGTTATGCTCTGTTTTTTAGGACCGAACCTGAAGCAACCATGGCAAATTTGGCCAAATTTAAACAAAATTCAACAGAGACCGTTGAATAGTTTAATAGTAAATTTAAAAGAATGAGAAATAGATGTCATGTGTTTTTACCAGAGACTGAATTAGTGAAATTAGCCCAAAATGGGCTAAATTTTGAACTAAGAAAAAAGTTCGAAAAAATGGTTGTTTGAGTTAGCCTCAAGGGCTACTGGGTACGAAGGATTGTTAAAATAAGAGATACAAAGGAAACTTCTTTGGGGACCTATTAGCAGGAGGTCGAAAGAGATGTGAAAGCTGACATGGCACAAATAGTTGGTAAGACACCAATTGTTTGTGATACGTTACAAAAAATAAAGAAACCATTAAGTTTACCGTCGACACAACCAAATAAAAGGAATTAGCCTTCAACTCTACGACAATACTCATTTGACTTATCGAAAGCAGATGAATTATTCGACGAGTTAGTGAAGTAAAGGTTCATCACTATGACAAATGGCCACTTAATCCCACCTAAAAAAGAAAGGAAGGGAAAAGAGTATTGCAAGTGGCATAATTCTTTTAGACATTTTACCAATAACTGTATAACTTTTCGAAATGTTATACATAATCTAATTCAAAAGGGGATGCTGCAATATACAAAAGGAAAGGAGATCATGGAGATTGCCAGTGATCCATTTTTTGCATGCTCAATGTGAATATGATATCAGCTGATCTGGGGAAAGTAGTTAGGAAACTACCAAGTGCGATCACACAAAAAAATTTTGCTAAGCCTGACAAAAGCAAAGTAAAGATGCAAGAATATTTGGGACAAAAATATATTTGTATCAAATGTCGAAGAGCCGTGCAAGAAGCTGAAATAGAAATAGCTGAAAAAGAAATGAGAAAATGCTTTTTTGAGGTAGTTTTGCTTTTTAATACAATGGGTGGAGGAGAATTGCAAATTTACATGGGAGCTAAGTTGATTTATGAAGGACCATACCTTGGAATCTTTGGTCCATGTGAAGTGGAAATGTACGGGTCAAATGATGGGCCTTTTCTTGTGAATGGGAACCCAGTGGTTAGGGATGGCAACGGAGCGGGTTTGGAGCGGGGGTGTGTTCTCCCCCCCACCTCGTTTATTAGCGGGGCGGGGTCAGAAAAAAATAATCAGGGAAGTAGTGGGGTGAGGTCAGGGGCGTAATGAAAAATACATTTTTCACTTGAAAATAGATAAATATTAACAATAATGATATGATAAGATTTTAAAATAATAATATTGATCAATGACTAAAATTAAAAATAAAAAAATAAGAAATAGAAGTAAAAAATTAAAAATAAGTATAATATTTTTGTATTTTAGTCCTATTATATTGTTAAAATATAAAATTTATATACATGTTTATATATTAAATATATTTAATTTATTTAATCTGGTGCAGGGCGAGAAAAAACAGGGTGGGGATTGCAAATACCACCCTCTACCTATTACCTAACGGGTGCAGAAAAAATCCGTACAAAACGATACAGAGGAAGCGGGGGGCGAGTAAAATTTCCATCCCTACCAGTGGTCCCATGCTTGCCAGGAACCTAAGAGATCAAACACCATAGAAAAGGGCTGGTTCAATGGCCTCATGGTAAACTAACACCATGGCAGACATTTCGACGAGGAATGCCTTTCGAAGAACCTTAAAGAAGAATGGCGAGACCTCCTATTCCACCTGTGGACCGACGGGAGAAATTGAGACATCCTAAATTCCCCTATTCAGAAGGGTGGTATGTTCTGGCTACAACTTCTCAGAAATGCAGGTTGCAAAGAAAGTTTGCTACAAGAGGACTAACAGATGTACACCCGAACTACCCACGAAACCTTCTCCCCGTCGAACTGCACCAAATATGGTGTGGACAAGGGAAGGGTTGAAGCAAATCAGACAGGATCACCCCGACCATAAGACTAGGGGGCAAAAAGACCCATCGAAGGCAGCCTTGGCTAAAAAGCTTGATGAGGTGAAAAAACTCCTTTTATCAAATGACGAATCAACTAAGATATCAGACATGGATGAAGATCAAGGAGGAATTCAGCCACAAGATAAAAGGAAAAATCAAGACCATAGTTCAGACAGATCAGGTGATTTTGGAAAGAAATTAGCAGCAATTCAGTTCGTCTTAATTTCATCAAATGTAGACTGTAATATGATGTTGATTTTGTCAAAACGATTTAGCTAGTTTTGAAGATGCCTTGTCACAATTGATAGGCATACGAAAGGATGTAATAGGGAGATCACAAGTAGTGATGCAAACACCCGAGGAAGCCTTAATAAGGAACCTATGGCCATTGTATGTTACTGCAACGGTCAATGGTAAGTTTTTAGACAAAATTCTCGTCAATAATGGGGTAGTGGTCAATATCCTGCCGTCGAGAATGTTAAAATTCTTACAGAAAAAGGAAAATGATTTGATTGGAACAGAAATCATAGTTAGCAATTTCGCTGGAGGAACTTCGTCAACGCGTGGTGCTTTAGCACTGTCGTTAAGTATTGGAGAAAGGAAGATGGCTGCCACATTTTTTGTGGTTGATTCGTCATCTAACTATAACATGCTTTTAGGTCGACATTGGATACATTCTAATGGATGTGTTTCATTACCCCTACACCAGGCGCCGATCTTCTTGACACATGAAGATGATGAAGGCAAGAAAGAAATGGAGATATGTTGAGCTGATCGAAACCCATTTAAAGCTGAAACTAATAATATTAAGGTTCCTTTATATGAGGTTGAAAGGGATTCGATGGCCTTTGAAGCGGTTAGCAATGCAAGTTTGTCAGGAGAACATATATTACAAGTTATATAAGAAGGGTTCAAGGAGGCAAGTCAAGATTTTCCCAGGCCTAGTATCATACGGAGGCCCGCAAGAAAGTTTTGAGAAAAAGATAAATTGGATCTGAGAAGGTGCTGAGATCCTTAGAAGTAGAAGATTGCAAGTTAACAAGGGAAGAGAAGATAGAAAAATCTACTTTCGAAAGACTTTATATGTTTTTTCTTGAACGAAAGTTAGAGAAGAGCTATTCATGCAATTGGACAGAATGTGTAATCGATGATAATTCAGAAGATTGTAGAAGACTAACAATGGAAGAACTTACTGCTACACCTGTGAAAATAGACGATGTAAATGTAGTAGTGTAGGATAAACTAGAAGAGGTCAATTTAGGGTCTGCTGAAGATCCTAGGCCAATCTTTGTAAGTTTCAATTTGAATCATGTAATGAAAAGTAGACTTGTAAGTCTTCTTAAGGAGTTCAAAGACTATTTCGCATGGAAATATGAAAAAATGTCAGGTTTAGATAGGAGTCTGGTAGAACACAGACTTCCCATTAAACCTAATTTCTTGCCTCATAAACAACCACTTAGGAGAATGAATAATGTGATAATTCTTCTAATTAAAGAAGAAATCGAAAGACTTTTGAAAGCTAAGTTCATTCAAGTAACCGTATACGTTGAATGACTGTCTAATGTAGTCCTATCCTAGTAGTGAAAAAGAATGAAAAATTAAGGGTGTGCATAGATTATAGAAATCTTAACACAACAAGTCACAAAGATGAGTATCTTATGCCCGTTGTTGACTTGTTTGTCGATTCCGTAGCAAATAATGAAATTGTCATTCATGGATGGGCATACAAGGTACAATCAAATTTTCATTGCCCCACAGGATACTCACAAGACAACATTCAGGTGCCTAGGAGCCTTAGGCACATATAAGTGGATTGTCATGCCTTTTGGACTAAAGAATACCGGGACAACATATCAAATGGCAATGAATACCATCTTCCATGATTTCATAGGAAAGATAATGGACGTGTACATAGATGATAATGTGATAAAGTCTTATCAGCAAGAAGAACATTTAAGATATCTTCAAAAGGTATTCGAAAGAATGAGACATTACCAACTTAAAATGAACCCATTGAAGTGTGCATTTGAAGTCTCAGCAGGCAATTTCCTAGGGTTCTTGGTACATAAAAGGGGGATAGAAGTCGATTAAAATAAAACTAAGGCCATCTTAAAAGCTATGCCTCCATCGAATAAGAAGGAGCTCCAACGTTTCTTGGGGAAGATAAATTTCCTGAGGAGGTTCATAGCAAACTTGGCAGAAAAGACGTCAGCTTTCTCTCCGTTACTCAAATTAAAGGAAAGAGATGAATTCAAATGGGAATCTAAACATCAGGAAGCTTTATTTGAGTATACCTCCTGTTTTGATGCCTCATATTCCAGGTGAACCTTTAAAACTATATATTTCTGCTAATGACTAGTCGATAGGTAGTAATCTATTAGCTCAAAATAATGAGCAAGGTCATGAACAATCAGTTTATTACCTAAGTAGAAAGTTAATGATGTCGAACTAAAATATACTTCTATTGAGAAGTTGTGCTTAGCTCTGTATTTTTTCGCAATAAAGTTGAAGACATTATTTGTTACTATTGACGATATATATAATTTGTGATATCTTGGTATTCCACATCGAAATAGATAGGGAGTTCCTAGGTTATAAAGGAAAAACCTTTGACCCTTACATTCAACGAGACTTTTTCCCAAGTGGTAGAGACCCTAACAGAACTCCGCAGTTAAGCGTGCTTGGGCGGGAGCAATGCAAGGATGGGTGACCCCTTGAAAAGAACAAAATCGTGAGGGCTTTTGCCCAACGTGGGCAATATTGTTGCCATGTGAAGGGTCGGGGTGTTACAAATAGTATCAGAGCCGACAGTCCTCACCTTCGAGTGTGGGACCCTGCCATCTCGCGTGACACGTGGGCGGGCTACTAAGTGTGCAGGTCGATAAGGACTTACAGGCTACCAGAGCTGGCAGGCTACTGCACGGGGACGTGCAGCCCTAAGGGGGTAGATTGTGATATCCTGGCATTCCACATCGGAAAGGGAGAGAGAATTCCTGGGCTATAAAGAAAAAACTTTGGACCCTTACATTCAACGAGACCTTTTCGCATGTGGTAGAGACCCTAGCAGAACTCCGCAGTTAAACGTGCTTGGGCGGGAACAATGCAAGGATGGGTGACCCATTGAGAAGAACAAGACTGTGAGGGCTTTTACCCAAAGCGGACAATATCGTTGCTATGTGAAGGGTCAGGGTGTTACATAATTGCACAAACCGACATCATTAAACATATGTTGGCTAAACATGTCTTGAGAGGAAGGCAAGGGAAATGCGTCCTGGCCTTAATTGAGTAAACTTTGTATATATACATCAAAAGGCTGTTAAAAACCAGGCTTTGGCTGATTTTTTAGCGAATCATCCAAATATACCATTAGAATATGGCCTATGCGAGCTAAACCTGTTAGCAATAGTGCTGGAAGCTCATATTTGATGGGTCAAAGACTGATCGAGAAGTAGGAACAGGAGTAGTTCTCGTTGCACCTAGTGGAAAAATGTATCAATTTGCCTTTCAATTGGATGAAGAGCAAATCCTTTCGAATAATCAAGCAAAATATGAGGCCTTAGTGATAGGACATGAAATAGCTCTAGAGTTTCGAATAACTATTTTAAAAGTGGTTAGAGGTTCACAGTTGGTTATTCGATAAGTAACTGAGAGTTATCAATGTCATAATGGCATTTTGAATGAATACTTGAATAGAGTAAAGAAATTAATAACGAACTTTGAGAAGTTTAATTTGAACATGTGTTCAGATTGAAGAACAATGATGCCAACGAAATGACACAATTAGCTTCTGGAGTAAAAATTCCTAAGGTGCAAGATGAAAAACTCGTAAGAATACAGAAAAGAGAATGGTCATTACAAAAAGAGATGGCTCCTCTAGAGATCTTTTATAATGATTCGATGGAAAATGATTGGAGAGCTAAAATAAAAAAGTTCTTACAAAATCCATCAAGTTCTGTTGATATAACTACAAAATTCAGATCAGTAAATTATGTATTGTTGGAAAATGATCTATTTCAAAGATCTTCATATGGATTGTTACTTTTGTGCATAAGTCAGTTCGATGCAATGAAAGTAATGACAGAAGTGCGTGAAGGTATATGTGGATCTCATCAAGCTGGGGAGAAAATGAGATGGTTAATAAGAAAATATAGGTATTATTGGCCATCTATTAGAAAATATTGTATATCCTATGCTAAAGGATGTCAAGAATGCAAAAAACATGGACTTATTCAGAGAGTTCCAGCCTTACAATTGCATTCGATTGTGAAGCCATGGCCATTTAGATGATGGACAATGGATTTGATAGGAAAAATTCATTCACTATCTTCACAACAACATGATTTTGTCCTTGTGGCCACATATTATTTTACAAAATAGGTAGAAGCAATCCCTATGAAAAATGTAACATGACGAGAAGGATTTAGGCATATTTAGTTCTAGAATTGGGCCAAAAATATAGTTCGAACTCGAACTGGGGTTTTGAATCAAAATGTCATGATTCCTATTTTTGTCGACGTAATCCTTGAGGTCCATGGGGAATTTTTGAGTCACAGAAGAAGGTTTGGAATTCTTTTTCGGTGCCATTGTTGTAGCTTGAGAATCTCAGGATCAGAAGGAGTTTCAGAGCAAGGCTTGTGAGCACAGACGAAAAGAGGACAAATGACGTTAAGACTTCTATATGTGCCTATTTAAACGTTATGCCTCTTTCTCACGTGAGCCTATTTAACTGTTATACCTCCTTCCCAATGCCACCATCATTTTAAAACGATAATCATTAATTGGGTTAAGGTATCTAAACCCCATTAATGAGGGAGGCACTTGTTTACACTAAATTTTATCAAATTACCTTGACGAGGGTTAAATAACCCGTCGAGTAAAGAAGCTAAGAGTAGCAAGTAGAGCCAAGAATGGAATGGCTTGTCGAGCATAGAAAAGCCCATCGAATGCCCAACAACTTAGCTTGTGTATGAACTAGCTTTTTTCGTAGACTTTTTGACTTTTTGGCCATTTTTATAAAAAAAAATCAATATAAAAAGATATAAAAAAAAAAAGCCAACAAAAGCCAAGCAAGTGAAATTTTTAAAAGGCTATTAAGTAAAAATCCTTTAAAAAAAGCTAAGTCAAACATAGGCTCAATTCCATTTCGACTGCATCCAAAGAATTACCATCGAACAAAAGGGTTCAGAGTTTATCATGGCATATCGAATAGTTAGCAATCCATTTCCTTTTCAATTCCACCAAAGGAGTAGTTACGGAACACGTGGTGACCCAGGAATAGAAAGGACTGGTGTCGCACATACATGGGGATAGCAGTTATTCGTTATTCATATCTGCTAAGTCTTCATCATGGATAGCAGTTAGAGCAATAACAGAGTCGTGAATCAGAGACAGATAACCACCCACTATTGAAAATGGTCCATGATGGAGGATGTGATATAAGGGAAGCAGTTAAAGGCAGTTACACAACGGCATCTATAAAAGATCATTTTGCAACATGAGAAAGTTACACAACTTGGCAAACTGCTTATCTTTTTTATTTTATCTTTTATGTACTTTTGTTGTAATTTTTCTTTTTCAAGTTACTTCAATTTTTAGTTTATAGGAGTAGTTTATAATTCTTATAATTGACTCTGTTTCCATCGAAGTAATAAAGTTCTTTTATTATTTTTGATTCCAACGGTTGTTACTTTACGACGAAATCTTAAAACACGGTAAAAGATCCCGGCTCACAATCACTTGATACTTTAAAGTTTTTGTCAATTTCAATGGAGACTTGTTTTGTTTTAGTAAACAGCTTGTTATCAATATAAAATTTAAAGTTGATTTGAAATGAACGATGGGATAATATTTGTCTACAAATAAATAAATGGTAGCAATATATATAAAAAAAATAAATTAATTGTAAGAATATTTATCACAAAATAGTTAAACAATAATATTTTATCATATAATTACATATATCGGATTAATTTTAAATTTTATACCGATAACAAACTTGGCGAACAGCAGGTTATGAACGAATATATTTAAAACCGTACCATTTAAGCCGCACAACACCGTGCTGTGGCACATCACACTTCACAGGTTTAATATGGTGAGCACTACACTAAGGTCTGTTTGGGATAAATTTCAAGTTTTTTATTTATTTTTATTATTAATAAATTTTTTATCAGATTTATCCCAAATTTTACTGTCTCGATTCATTGAATAAAGGAGCAAAAGATCTTAGTTAAAAATAGAAAAAGTACACTAAAAATAAAAATAAATAAAATAAAATTTAATTTATTAATTTATTTTTTTGTCATTTCAGATTTTTTAAAAGCATTTTTATAATGATATGACTGAAAAAAATACTGAAAATAAAATAAACAAAATAAATAAATAAGTACACAATTATACAGTATAATTGTTTATACGTACTTGATGTGCCATCTTGAGGATCTGTTCATGGAGGGATTCAAGACTCCGATTCGCCGAGGTTTAGGGCAGACGACGCAGTCAGAGACAGAGATCGCGGTCCCCCTCATCTCTCCACACGCCGCCAAGGCGATCTGCTGATGCCCGCACCAGTTCATCTTCTTTCCCGTTCACACTTCCAGATCTGCTCCCTCAACCGCCTGTTCCCATAACCACAGCCACAAACTTTTCAGATCCAATCTTTACTTACACACACACACACACACACACATATAGGGAGAGAGAGAGAGAACCTATTCATATATGTATATTGCACACATCTGTATTTACATAAACAAACCAGAGAGAAATAGAGAAAACAATGAGTGAGGATACGAGAGAACCTGAGCAACCCCCGGATGGCTCGAGGAGGAAGTGGGAGAGAGGAGCGAGGAAGAAGGAGGCAAAGGGGCCGAGTTGGGCGACATATATATATTCGTAAGACGAATACTGCGTTCACACGAACTAACTATAGACAGATCTAAATAATCTATATAATAAAACAACTCCCAAAATATCAAATACATATTTTTTTAACATATTTTTTTGAACTAAAGGCAGAGATTATTATTCCGCTTAAAATGAAAAGCCATCCTACGGTCATAAATTCCACGCCCAAAATGTGATATACCCATAGTGCTTTTCCCCCTCTTTTCTTTCTTTTCTCTCTCCCCCTCCCTCGCTCCTGACCTTACGCTCTTCTCTCCAATTTCTCTGTTCCTTCCCTTTCCCATGCCATCGACACCGTAACGACGCGCCGCCGTGGTCACGTTGCCGAGCTTCTTGCGCTGTCGTCCTGACACTTCCGTTCCGTCATCGCCGTCTTGGCGCCGCCGTGGTCACGTTGCTGAGCTTCCACCACCGCGCCGCTGTCCTGACACCTCCGTTCCGTCGTCGCCGTCCTGTCGCCGTAGCCCTGCCTCCTTGCCACCGCCAGATCTGTTTAGGTACTTCCATTTTTCTCCCACCACTCTCTTTTCACTTCTAATTTCCAAGATCTATTGGGGGTAATGGATGGGTTTCATTGTCTGTTGATCTGCATGTTAATCTTGAAATATTGAGAGAGAGAAATTAGCATTATTGGTTTCAATCTAAACTTTAATGCAAGTTAAAAAGAACGGATCATACGAACCCTGCTTATTTTGAGAACACCCAGAAGCTGGTTTTGGTATTCAATGGAGTTACATGGCTCGACTTGGTGGATAACGTGAAGCATTGTCGCGGTGGCCAATACAGACGGAAGATAACACACAAATCTCGAATCTATCTGGGGCAGGAGTCATGAACTGTTCTTAGCTGGGTTTCCTCCCCATCTCTCTCTCACGGAACTCACGGAAATTGGTATTCAATTTGTTAACCACGCACGCTCTCTCACAGAAATTGGTATTCAATTTCTCACCCCCTGCTAGTTATTACAAATTGTTAGTGAAAGAACTTTTAGTTAGAGAATTTTTAGTGAATTTTTTTATTTTTAGATATTTTTTAAAAATGTAATCCAGATAGAAATATTTTTTAAATTTTTTGATCACGAAAATATTTTTAAAAAGTAAGGAAAAAAAGACACTTAAACCAGGAAAAATAGACACAAAAATATTGTTATAGATTTGCCAATGGATATGATATTTGGGATTTCCCTCCTGTATTTAACTTCTATTGGTTTGTTTTCCCTAATGGGAAAAAAGCTTATTTGATGTGTTTTAGCACCAGTAAATTGTTACCACATATAGTCGTTTTATTTCACGTACTGTTATTGATTCTGCACAGATAGTTGCGAATGATAATTAATTCTTGTTTTTTTTTTTTGTCATTATAGGTTTTAAATTTTTGTACACAGGTGGCTTTCAACATTTTTAAGTAAGTTTCTTTTTAATCATTTTTTATTCTTGACGATTGTGGTTGATTATTTTTTGTTCATAGTCATTTTTTAAGTAAGCTCTCTCTCACATGAAATTATAATTTATTTAATACATCACTATATGGCGAACATTTTGTAAATTACTTTCTTCAGTTTTGGGACAAGCTAATTGAAGCCATCTTTCCCTCCTTAAACATGCAAAGCAAGCTAAACTTGAAAATGCTGATCTCGCGATGTTGTGGTACGTGGTTGTGGTTCAGCTATCAAGCAGGATTTCCCTTTAGAATACTGCGTAATATGTCTTTTTTTGGGTATATTTTGCAGGAACTTTATTTTTGTGTTCCATTCCGTAAACATGCAAAGGATTCCCCCTTTGCTAGGTGTTTGTAGCGGCTGTAAATCGTCTCAGTTAATCTATGTCACTGATAATTTTGCTGCAATTGTATTTAACTCCTATTGATTTATGTGCCAATGGATATGATATTTGTGCATTTGTAACTGTTATGATTTTGATGGTTAATTAGGATATAAGGTTCCAATGCTTAGAGAAGGATTTTTAGTTTGTCTTAAGTCGATTATTGAGAAAAGAAAGCAGGAAAAGCTATAGGAAAAAAAAAAAGAAAAGCAAATGTATTTTTTATTTTTTTTTGTATTTTTTATTCCCAGTCTGATATTGAGAAATGAAAGTGAGGGGAAGCAAGAGAAAAGAAACTAATTGGATGCTTGAGTATTAGCAACTTCTTATGAATAATTTAATTATGTCAAAACAAAGAGGATGAGATGTGCGCATTGGTTAGATGTTCATTTTAAGTTGTGTGATGTTTATTTTAACTCATAACTAGGTGTTCATTTGTAGCTATGAATTTTATACATTTGACATTGCATTCTATCTTAAGATTTAATGGGATCATTGGAATACATTATTATAGAAGTATTGTTCACTCTCTAGAAGTATTATAGAAGTATAGTTTATCCGTGTTTAAAGGCATTTTCAATATAATTTTATACACCATTATTTTAGTTTTTTTTTATTTAAAAAAATCTATGCATTTTCAAATCTTATCTGATCACTGTGCGAAAGCCTTTTTTTTTTAATGCAGTGAAACAATTTGAAATGATAATGGACGAATCCCAACAACATTCAACTGATAATCTCCCTTGAGCTATAAGGTAATCGATTGAGTTATATATGTTTTACATTGATTAAACTATTGTGTTCAAAGACTTTTTTTTTTAATTTCTTTGTCTTTTAAATCTTATCTGATCATTGCGTGAAAGCCTTCGCCTTATATCGCGGTTTTCTTGGTCCCCATTCCCTTTGAACAAATATTTGATTATTTTTGGACCTTTTTTTATTGGTGTGATTTTATCTACCCATCTGCTTTTCTATTGGCCCTTGCCAAATTGAGGATTTGAGTATTTTTGTCTTAATTTTTCTTTCACTTATAGTATTGTTTTTTGATTTTTTTTATATAGCAGACAGAAGAAAATATGTGCAAATTGTACAATTTTTACATATCTGGTCTCAAACATTGCAATGGACGTATAAGAGAGCTTACATGAAGTAAAAAAAAAAATTATTTATTTTACTGGATGAAGCCTTTTACTGGAATAATGTTATAAGTTTAATTGTTAAAAGTAATATTTTAGTTTCTCTTCTAAAATATTATTTGGGTTAATGTTAATATAGAGTAGCATGATTTTTAGAATGAGCTGTGGAGATTATGCCAAATGCATTAAAAGTGCTATAGAATAGTTTTTAAAAATTTACATAATACATGTGTTTTAGGTTTGTTTGCTCAAATATTACTTTTGATTCCTTTAAAACAGCGTCTTCAACAGTTAGAACCATTAAAAACCAAGTGGAGAATACACCTTGAAAAAGTCTGATATTTTCTTTCTATGTATTTTTTGAGGAGGCCTAATCATTTTTTTCCCAACGAAATCTTCATGTATCTGTTGAGGAGCTGCAATGAAGTTTTTGTCTATTATTTTGTTAATATTTGTTGCCCTAATGAGGTATATTATTTTTTCTCAAAAATTTTTATATTTTTTTTATATGAAAAATTATATCTCCAAATATGAATAACTATACATTCAAGTTTTCTTTTTAATTTCTGTTACTAAAAAAAATTACTTTTTATTTGAAATGCGATTCACAATTTAGTTTATGTTTCCTTCATATTTCAAATGTGATTCCCAAATGATTTGAAATAGTTTTCCTTCTCAATTTCTCTTTATTTTTCAGGTATGGCTTTGGTGGGTTAGAGTTTGCTTTCTCAAGGAGCAATAGAGTTTAATTTCGTGCGTTTTATTTTTGGCACAATTTTATAGGTGAGACTTTTATGATTCTTTGAGCTTAAAGGCCATGCCTCCGTCGGTCTCTCAACTATGGATTCTCTCCTCATTATTAATGTTACATTAGAATTGATTAGAACTTAGTTGATTTATTTCAGTTATATACAATAAGTGCATGTATTATTGGGATTTGTATTGAAACATAGACATGGAGAGAGAGATCAAATTTGGTTTGTCTATCATTTTTAAATAAAATTTTAGGTATGTATCTATCGTATGCACA
>JAOTRH010000013.1:11816868-11828815 GCA_034768845.1 Heliamphora exappendiculata | reverse complement strand
GGACTCGGTTTGCATATTCCTGTTTATTATTCCTGTTATTTCATTCTCTGTAATTTCAATTCATTGTAATTGTTGAATGTTAATTAAAGATGTATTTTCTGGATCCCCGAGCATGGATTTATATTGGCGTTGGAAATTCTCCCAACATAATCTACTCAAAACTCTCGAGATGTCTTATTTTTTTATAGGAAACTGCCCAACAGAGCCATCTGCTCCACACAAAAAAATAATAATAATAATAACTTACGAACATACCGAAAAAAATCCAAAATCCTGAGCTTTCGGTATAGAATGTGACGGTTGATTTTGATGTTGTTGGGTGGGGTTCTCGCTTTTCCTTGTTCATGTTCCTAACTCTTTCTCTGGTGACTCTAGTTTTTAAATAATTGAATAACCTGAAACAATTCACTTACGATACTTATTGACATTCATAAAAAAAAATATTTATTATGAAATCTTTTGTTTTCTTTTTTGAAAGTCAACCTTTCCGTTCTAGGGCCAAGAAAGGGCTAAGGCTATATATAATTCATATGATTCATTCAAATTGAGTTTTATGTTTAAGGCGTTCTGATGATGATGACAATATTATTATTACCAAACGTTCTATCTCGTTTTTATTTTAACTTTTACATAAAATCCAAAAAATCAAACAGCCCCTTATTTTACTAGTCAGGTTCTAAAATAGAGGGCCCGTCGCGGCGTGAATCCAATCTCAAAGTCCTAAGTCGACGCGGGCTAATCTGATAGGGCCTTTTTATGGGTCTATGACACTAATCCATTTGCCCATGGGAATTGCGCTTGACGGGCATGGGCCGACATGGGTTCCATATCAAATAAAAATCAAACGTTGGTGCGATTGAGGCAATCCCTGCCACACCAGCTAAAAAGCTTGTCTGAGCTAAATTTTAAGATTTTTGCTTGTTTTTATTTTTTTGAATTTTTTTATTTATTTTTTAATTAATTTTTTTATTTTTCGAATCATCTCGATGAGATAAACTAAAAAAAAATTGATCAAAATATAAAAATATATATATATATATATACTGAAAACAAAAATGAGCAATATAAAATTTAGTTTATGGGCTAATTTTAGGTTTTTTTTTGTCTTTTCAAAATAATTATATTTTAATTAAAAAAAATTACTTTTGGACTTGTCTCAATAAGAGAAATCAAAAAGTATAACAACTTGCCTAAATAATAAAAAAATCAATAATAATAAATAAATAAATAATTATTCTAAACGAGACCAAGCTTTTTAGAGCATGTTCAATTTGAGAATTATTTTAAAAAAATATTGATATTAATGAGATTATAAGTGATAAGTTAGAGAATAAAACAAATAAAGAGATTAAATAAAAATATATATGATCCATATAATAAAATAGTTTCTACTTTTAAAAATGTATTTCCTCTCCTCTAACATGTTGAGATTAATTTAAACTTAAATCCTACTGTTAAAAGTTTGCCTTTTTGAAAATATTTTCTCTCTCCTCATGTAGTTAAAAGCCTAATTTTTTATAAATATCTTTTAATTGTGAGCATTCACTCTTTAAAAAGAAATTTGAGATGAGATTGATTTTAGTATTTTTAATTTTTGCTCATTTCTGGCATTTCAAATTCCTTTCTCTTAAATAAATTCATACCCATTTTAAATTTTGTTTGTGCAAAAATTATAGGTCACAAACTTCTTGTGATAAAAGATTTAATGAAAATAACTTCGACTCACGTTATAAAATTATTTTTCTAAATACATTATTTGTCCTATCACCAAAAGGTGTGCATCGAATTACAACAAATCTGTCTTTAGGATACAATGAAGCTCGATCTTAAAGATTTACTTGTCCTTATTTGCACAAATGAAGACAGGTCAAAATATCGTAAAAAGAATGAATCAATTGAATCAAGAAATTAATATTCTATTTCTACAAAATAACAAAATATCAGAGAAGAAGAAAGCTATAAGAATATAAGAGAATAAAAAAGAATTCACACTTTGATTCTGAAGTGAATGAAATGGTAAAAGTAGTTGGATCCTAAGCCTATTTACAAACCTTTAGACATCTGACCAGAATGGGCATACATTCGATCAAATTTGACTATTAAATTTGATCCCACGGCGTAGATTATACGTTATACAAATGGCTGCTATCATTCGCTTAAAAAGTCACGTATCTTTATTTAAATATAACTTCTCATTTAAATTAAAATATCACGATCTTTAGTATTCAAATAACACACTTTTTAATTTAAGTCCAATAGTCAAACCTATTAGTTTGAAACTAATAGTAACAACTCTTCTTATTAAATTATCTTTAAAATAAATATTAAAACTTTTTTTATATAGATTAATGACTATTTTGAAAAGTTTCAAAGTAAAACTAATTATTTTAAAAAAAATTCCAACAATCTCCTATCATTTTCAAAATAAAAAAATTTGATTCTCGTGAAAAACTTATGCATAAATAAATGTATCTCATAACTTGAACCATTCACTTACTAAAAACATATCAAAATTAATCAGAATGGCGTAATAGACTTGTTTTTGAACTAGCGATCTTTTGTGACTAGTCGAATACGTCTTACACACAATTCTTAAAGTGTTTCTAGTATTATAAAATAGCTAACATATAGATTGATCTTGTGTTTGTATCCTAATTCTATGAACGCTCTAGAGTCAAAACCAAAAGCTCATAGAAAACAACACCATCTCTACACTTATATAAGTAAGCTTTGAGAGTGCCCTTATAACTATAGCACTCTCACCCTAACGACATCTATTAGAAGCCTAAGAGCTGTGTAACTCAAACTCCACCTTTTTACATTACAAGTTTCAAGCACTTTGCCTCGGGATGAGTAATAAATTATGTGCTCATAATCACAACGCATGATGTATTTTACTCGTTGAACTCAGACTGAATGTTTCAATTGTTGATCAGTCGAGTTTCCACCAATAAGTTATTATAATATATCGGTTTTAGTCCCACTCTCTTTGATGTTTTTCATGCCAAATCCCTTATAAGACCTTTTTGTGAAATGATCGGTCAAATTTGACTTGACTTTACATAATCGATGATTATTGCCCTATCAATTATTAATTGCCTAACCTAGCTATAAGTTCATTTTAGTGTTGCCTCACTATCACAATGCAAAGATATAAGTGACATAGGTTTAGGCAACATTGGTATTTCTAACAATAAATTTCTTAGCTACTTTGCCTCTTTGTTATAAAAAATTAATGTCACAAGCTCGGCTATCATACTTGAATTTGTAATAATAGAGGTGACCAAAACAATAAACAATATTAAAGCTAGGCTATCGTACTTGAGTTTGCTCAAGTATTAATCAATATTAAATTATTTTTATTTTATGCATAGGCAATTTACAAACTAAATTTATAAAATAAATAATTTTGATTATTAAAGTGAAAGTTTAAATAGCCACCGAAGACAAAATAACTAGCCCAACTATAAAGAAACCAGACCTCAAAAAATAAAAGTGATCAAAAAAATCGAATGTATCAATAATAAAGCAATCCAAACCAATGGACCATACGATTTTGTTTAGTTTTATATTAACGTAGTCCGATTCTAATTCTCGGATTTTTAGAGTAGTGTATATGGTTCAATTTTTTATTTTTATTAAAAGAAAATTATATCAAAGGAATGGACCAATCATATCAAAGGTGCACAGTAGTTTCTCACCTCGCGATACACTTGATTTGATTGCCCTAAAATTCCAAAATCATGTGGCGGGCTCCACGTTTGTATGTCGTTGCCCTAAAGATCGGAGTTCTCTCTTTTCTCGAGCACCCTCTTTCTCTAGCGACACCATGAGAAACTCATGTGACGGCGTTGCCGGCGACCGCACCGGCAACAGCAATGGCGTCTCCTCCGTCGACAAGGGCGTCGATTTCGCCAACTATTTCTGCACCTACGCCTTTCTCTACCACCAGAAGGAGATGCTCAGCGACCGAGTCCGCATGGACGCTTACTACAACGCCGTTTTTGAAAACAAAAACCACTTCGACGGAAAGGTCTCTCTCTCTCTCTCTCTCTCTCTCTGTTCTCTGTCTCTCTTAGATTTTCTTTCCTATGTTTGGTCGCTGATGAACAGTGTGAAAAGATGAAATTTTAGTATTTTGTTCTTTTTAGGTTGGGTTTGGTCGCTGAGAAAACTGAGGAACTGTGTGAAAAGCTCAAATTATAGTGATTTAGTTCTTTTTAGGTTTGGTTTGGTCGCTGAGAAAACCGAGGAACTGTGTGGAAAGATGAAATTTTAGTAATTTTGTTCTGTTATGAATCATGATTTTGTAAAAATTTCCCCTACATTCTCTCAGCAAAAAAAACAGGGCTTTACTCTTTAAGTTACACATGCACGTATTTTGATTGTATCTTCATTTATAACATCGACATGGGCATTGATGAGTTATTAGCAACATGGATGTGGATTTAGTATTGTGACCTCGGTAAAGTAGTTGAAAACTAGAAATTCTTGAGGCACACAAACACACACAACCATACATTTGCATAACATATGTTTAAACACCGTCAAGCGTGCATTTGAACACAAGGCATGCGTGCATATTCTTCTTGATTGTGAGGGTGTTTGCTGTAGTTGAACTTATGAACTTACTGATTATAGATGAAAAGATATGATTATGACTTAAAGTAGAAGTTATAAGTGTGTTAAAATTGTAGACTTATAGTTACAAGTAGTAAAATTTGTATTTGTTGACGTAGAATCAAAAGCTATAAGCAATAAGTTATAAACACACTTGTTTGGATATTCCAAACTTTTTACTGAGTTATAAGCTAAAAGCTAAAAGTTAAGCTCAAACAAACGCCACCCTCTATGTTGCGCCTCTTAGTTCTTGCATAAGTAGTGTTTGAGACTGTTTGGGACTAAATTGGTGAATTTGTGGAAAGACTGTGTTGGATGTAGGAACTGGGAGTGGCATTCTTGCTATCTGGGCGGGACAAGCAGGTGCGAGAAAGGTTTATGCTGTGGAAGCAACAAAGATGTCTGAACATGCCCGTGAACTTGTTAAAGCAAATAACCTTCAAGATGTAATTGAAGTGATCGAGGGTTCAATTGAAGATATTACTCTGCCAGAGAAAGGTTACAACTTGTAATCTCTAAATGTAGCTGTCATTTTTTTAACAGCATGTTTTGAATGCTAATTTGCATTTGGATTTTCCGGGAATACGGTGGCCTTAACACTAAATTTAAAAAGTGATTGATGGGCAGTTGATGTAATCATCTCCGAGTGGATGGGATATTTTCTTCTCCGTGAATCTATGTTTGATTCTGTGATCTGTGCACGTGACCGCTGGCTGAAGCCAACTGGGGTTATGTAAGTACTTCTCCCAATTGATGTCTTTTACATGTTTACCATGGTTTTAACATCACGAGCTGTTGCCTGTCTTATTTTGAATTTTTCCTTTTTTGCTCCATTCTCTCTATTACACTGGGATTGTTAACAAACTTTGAGATGAACTGTCACGTGGAGCGTGAAACTAATTTGGATGGATATTTCGTGTACTAATGGGAGCCCAACTTTTTTTTTTTTGATAAGTAATCGAAGACTGGCTCGGTGCTCATATGCTACTCTTTCTTTATTCTATGCGGTTTGCTTGGGGACTTGAGTTCATCAACTTTACTATGGTGCATTTAAATTCAAATGGAGCAAACTATAGTATTTTTTAAAGGCATTTGATTGTGCACCTTTTGGTTTACATCCATTAGAAGGTTCTTTTGAATATGTTACTTTAAAAAACATGCAATTTTTAATGAAATTAAGAAAGTGCAGCATTAAGCTTGGACCATGAATTGGTGTCCGATAATGAACAAGATCAGTTAAAGGAGATAGAATTTCAAAATACAGCTATATTGAAAGTAGTAGTACCAGGGTGATATTAAGTTTAGAAGGCAATAAATTCCCAAGAGCAACCAGTTTAGATTTCTTTTTGAGAATTATTTATAAGGATGATTAGACTGAGAAGGAGATCAATGTAGAATCGTAGTGGTTTGAATTAATTGAATATATGAGTTTGAGATGCTATGTTGATTGGCTTATTCCTATGAAATTAGGTGGGAAATCTAATAAAATAGCTACAAAAGCAATGGTGTGTAGATGGGTAGGTGGAGCCGAGGAATGTATTATGTAGCGGGCTTGATTGAGAACCCTAGGGATGAAATATTGAGACGGTGTAAGAAGATTAAGTAGGATGGAATCACTTATTAATTGTACTAATGTACTGATTGGCAATAGCATGGTAAAATATAGCCATAAATTGGATATGTTCATTGTGTGATAGTTGTGAAATTTGGCTTCTAGTTAAAATTTAGGAAGAGTTTGCCAACGGCTGGTTTTTTCCTTTTATGTTTCTTTTTACTGTTTTTTGTTTTTAGGGAACCTTTTTTGGGTCATTTTTTTCATTTTCTCTTCAACTTGATTAGAGAATCCTTGAAAAACAAAGGTTGAACAAAATTGGAAAAAAATCCACCTAAACTCAACCTACATTATGGTCCAAATGAAAGTTCTTCCTGATTGAAAAACTTGGATTAGTAATGAATGATTTGGGCACACGCTTTCTTGACATGATTGAAATTATGGGCAAATCCATGCTCAACCATGCTAGTGCAGATCAAAGGAAGCCAGAAAAAATGCATCAAAATTTGCCTTTTTTTGGGTTTGTATTAAACTTTTTAAAAATTTGGTCTACTTTTGTTTTTATTTTTAGGTTACTTTATTCACATTGAACAAAAAAGTACCCAAAAAAAAAAAAAATCAAAGCTCAAAGAATTTCACTAAGAAAACCAAACAAATAAAGCCTTTACCAAACAACCACTTAATGTGACCCCCCTTTAAGAAAGACTTTGTGAATCAAGATGTTGAATATATAAATGGCGTTGTAAATTGTTCAATAAAAATTACAGACCTTGCAGAGATTGCAGTAAAAGATAAATTAGGGAGGTGGCTTTTTGTTAGATAACAATGAGTTGATTTCTTTTTCTGACAACTGATTTAATGAGCTTTCATTTCTCAGGTATCCGAGCCATGCTCGGATGTGGTTGGCACCTATCAGATCTGGATTGGGAGATATCAAAATGAGGGACTATGAAGGAGCCATGGATGATTGGTTTTGTTTTTCGGATGAGACTAAAACCTATTATGGTGTTGATATGAGTGTTCTAACGAAGCCATTCTCTGAAGAGCAGAAAAAGTATTATTTACAGGTCAGTGCTATGGTTTTGCAGGCATTAACTTCAAGCTTTCTGACGTAATTGGTTATGATTACAGTGCTTTCTATTATTAATCTATAGTTAGATGTTGCTTTCTTCTGCAGAATCACATTGATGTTCTGTTTTTGCCTCCTAAGATGGATTGGGATTTGCACAGAACCGCTTTTATGTTATTTATACTACATCCCGCCTTGTCCCTATTTGACTGTTTGATGCTAGTTTTGTGTGGGTGTATTGGGTTTATTTCATGGTTTTCTTAGGGCCTTACTAAAATGTTAGCATGCATCACCAATGAATTTGGCACATATTGAGGCCATGAGTGACATGGATTGCGGCCTTTTATCTTTTCACTTTATTTCTAGAGCTGTTTAGTATTTAAATAGTAAATATTGACTGGGACGCATGCGGTGAGTTGGTTTTAGATGAAGTTATGCAGCTCAACATTTTTTTACCCATTATTAGTCTGTAGTTGTTGCCAGATGAAGTTATCCAGCTCAACATTTTTTACTCATTATTAGTATGTAGTTGTTGCACCCCAGCCCCCTGAAATTCTTGGTACTTTCACACAACATGAACAACACTATAAACAGTAGGCCTCAAAATATTAAAATACCAGTCAAGCTCAACTTCTCAACAGTTGATATGATACAATATTGACATTAGGCAGGGTCTTGTCATTTTTTCCTTTTCAGTATTTGGTGGCTTGGTGCATGTTGTTGAGGTGATAGTAAGATGGGTTGTGGTTTTTTCATTGTGGAATTTATTTGAGGATTTATTAGGTGTTTTAACTTTTAATATATACAATGCTGCTAATGCAGTGTGTAGTGTGTCCGTTATTTGCTGGCACTTTTCCTTTTATCAGTTATTTAACCCCATACATATGTTGTTCTAATAGAGGGTTGAATTCTTATGACAATTTCTTATCACTTTTATATAGTGAATATATATGTATACTGCAGAATGCATATGTTGATCTAAGTGCGCACGTGCTTGTGGTGTAAAGGTTGCCACCAACTGTCAACCCACTAGTGCATTTTTTTTTGGGCTACGTGAGATGGGGTTTGCTATTGGCCTAACCATTGTTATTGTTACCAAGGTAGGCAACTCAATAGGGAGGCTGAATTGAGTTTCCAAAAAATAATTCTTTAATAGGGATTTAAAAACAAACTTATTAAAGAAAATTAGAGAGGAGAGACAAACGGATGATATTCCGAAACAATGAAAGAAATGGTTAAGTGCTATGGAATATGTAACAGATAATATATGAACTAGAGAGAGAAAGAGAGATAACAAACAAAAAATTTATAATGGTTCGGCTTTTATCCAAGCTTATGTCCACTTCTCAAGATTTTTCATTATTTTTCAAATAATTTTACAATTGAATATTTCACGGGTACATCTAAACCTTTACAATCGGGTGAAAACCCACACAAAGACTTTTTCAAATAATTACCTATGTTAATCTTCCTTACATATTCACTAGAATGTACCTCTCACACTCTTAATCAATGCAAGGACAACACACCCTTCTTACATAAGAATGATAATTTAAGACCTCAGAGTATTAACTTGTAGTCACTCCTTTCGAGTAGTTAAGAACATTGAGGTACCATGAATTAAATTTCTAGGGCTTGGGCAAGATAGAAACTTGAATGCTCTAATAGAGTATTTTGAATGATTGTCTTCTACTTCAAATTTAAAACATTTATCTTTCATATAGGCCCTTTGATGAATAGTGTCCGTTGGAAGTAGGCGGAGGCAATAAATGCCAAGATTGTACTGTTGAAAAACCCTTCCAATGCAAAATTTAAAAGTTGTCAAGATGTCGAATCTATGTAAAAAAGTGTTGACACTTTTGAAGCGCTTTACTAGTTCTGTTAAAAGGTGTCGACACTATTTGAAAACATGCAAATAGTTTCGACACTTATATCCTCCATGGAAATGGATTGATGGTCTTAGTGAAAATGTGTCGACACTTTAGGTGTCAACATTTTAGCCTTTCATAAAACAAACTCAAATGCTCTGTTAAAAGGTGTCGACCCTTAGAAGAAAGGTGTTGACACATTGGTCAATCCAGCCAACGAGTGTAAGGCGCTGGAAAAAGGTATGGACAGTTTACCTATTTGTGTCGACACTCTTGGTTTAGCCAAAGAGATATTTTTACTGCTTTGAACACTTTTTTTGAAAAAGTGCCATGATTAATAAATTAAGGTTGAGTTCAAAGGATTTCAAAAACATTTGATGTTAAGGTCTTTTCAAAAGGATTCTCAAAAATGAAATAATCACCAAAAAGGATGGACAAATTTTAAAGAGGAATTATATCTTTAGAAAATTATTGTTATAATCAAAATCATTAATAAATAGAAGCTTGAGGCTAACAGTTATTACTTTCGTGAAATGGCCAATCAAACTTAAACCTTGTGCTTGTGCTTGTGCTTGACAGACCGAAATTTGATCTTCACAACTTACTATGGCCCTTGATCCAATTAGTATTTGTGTTATGAAGAGTTCCTAAAGTTTTTCAGCTTTATATATATTCTGAAGAGTTCAAAAGGTATGTTAAGGTCGCTGGATTGTTCATTTTCTAAGCTCTTAAATTCTTCTCCTTATCATGCCTTTTGATTACATGTAACTTGGTAAAATTGTCAAGTCAAGACCTTAAGGTGCTTGATTCTTTTTCGCATTTTTTTTATTTTTCTCAAATTGTTTGCGCTTTTTATATCTTTGATTCTCTGGTCTTGATGATCTCCACTAATTTTTGTGGATCTCAAATTTCGTGGTGAGCTTCCACATCTTTGGGCTTGCTTAATTTTTGTCTCTTCAAATTAAAATTGATTATTGCTTATATACTGTCCCTCCCATGCATCATAAAAGATGATGGTATTAACTTTTTGTAGACATCATTGTGGAACAACCTTCATCCAAATCAAGTGTTAGGAACGGCTGCCATCATAAAGGAGATTGATTGTTTAACAGCAACAGTAAATGACATCCTTAATATCAGAGCAAGCGTTTCATCATCTATCACTGTAGAGCAAACAAGACTTTGCGGGTTTGCTGGGTGGTTTGATGTCCATTTTCGAGTGAGTTGATCTCCAGTGTTGCTCATTGTTATGTTGTGCCATGCATACTGACTTTAAGACTTTATGTCATTGTTTGTGTACATTTAGGGGTATAAAGAGAATCCGGCTGAACATGAGATCGAGTTGACTACCGCTCCTAGTGTGGATTATAGCACGCATTGGGGCCAGCAGGTTTGTAGCCCTATTTATGTCATGCCCTGCAGTTTTACAATGATTTAGAAGATTTTAGTGTTTGCAAAGTGGAATTTTAACACGGATTGCTGCTTCATTTATGGATCTATGTTACAAGTTTTCTATGCATGGCATCGTCGGCAAATCAGATGACCTCTTGCGAATCTTGTGTTGTTACCTTGGATATTGATTTCTTGCATTTGTACGCCGCACAACCAGTGTGTTTGATTGACTTAAAGTTGATTCTTCTTTCTTTTTTGTTTTTTGAAAAAAAAATGTCACATCATCCTTGTTTCTTGACTAGGGCTTGTGTCACTTGTTTGTCTACTACAAATAGTAGCTGTAAAATATGATGCATCTGAATGGTTTGGAGTGTATCAAATCTGCAGAGGACAAGTGATAGTTGTGAGCTTACAGCTAATACTCTGGATTACTTCATCTTTTGAGTGCATGCTTTTCTTCATGAATCTGGTTTTGTTTCAACATTTCTTATTATGAACAGGTGTTCCTCTTGCATCCTCCGATACACGTTAGTGAAGGCGATGATCTGAATCTTAATTTCTCAATGAATCGTTCCAATGAAAACCATCGGTTAATGGAGGTTGAGATCAGTTGTGATATAAAAACGCCATCTGGCAAGCTGTTTCCGCCATTCAGAAACAAGTTCTACATAGAGTGAGGAAGAAAAATGATATCACTAACATTTGTACTGGTACGCCTTCTTAGCATTTTAGTTATCATCATCATATGAACATGTAATAAATGATGCGTACTTAATTCCGTTAAGAGGACCTTGATGGTGCAATTTGTTCAAACTGATTTTAGGAGGTTTTATTGCACGTTAATTTGGGTCTGGTACTCGAAACTATATTGCCTCTATGCCTTCAAGAACCTTTAGAGTTATATACAAATTAAGCTTGCAGCACATAGCACTCAAGTTTTGAACTATCAAAACTGAATTTAACATGTGCCCTTTTGTCAGTTGTTGCATGCATTGGCTTCAACATTAATTTCTACCTCTTTTTCCGGGGCAGGTTATAAATGCACACATTTGTTTGCTTAGCACGCCCACACATACAAGTGTTTATGCATCGTGTACAAGTATTCAATGCATTTAGTGAGTGTACTAGGTAAAAATTGTGCATTTAGCATCACCCCTTTTCCAGAGTGCTGCTTTCAATAATACGTAGTCGATGAGTTGGTCGCCTTAGCCCTTAATCTTAACATAATCCATTTGTTTTCTGGTTAAAGTGGGTTTATGTGATTGTTGTTTGTTAACTGAGAAACCCAGTTCAGTCAAGTTGGTTATACTGGGTTTTTGTGTTTTCATAAATTCTTCATGCGGGATATAGAATAAAGAAAACTTTGCATTTAAACCTGCAGTCTGGTTATTCAGCTCTGTAATTGGAAAGAAGGCACAAGGGAAGGCGAAAGGTTCATTGCTAAAG
>JAOTRH010000013.1:11786551-11816768 GCA_034768845.1 Heliamphora exappendiculata | reverse complement strand
TTGAGATTGATAGTTCATATATCATTATCATTATGATATTATTTTTGTCTTTCAAGACTTAAATATATCGGGGTTCTATCGGTACGAATTCTCGGAGGATCGTAGCTCACACTGCGTTCGAGGATCGCGTAAGGGAATACAGTAGAAGATCTGACTGGAGTTTCAATTCGGAATCAAGTCGTAGTTGACGATTAGATCGACAAGAGGTATTAATCTAAATTAACTTTGGTTGCACGGGTTTTATTTTTATCGTTCGCCGTTAAAATTTTTATCTGGAGCCCGTTTCGGCGTTTGCCCGTCCAGTTAATTTTTATCGAAAATCGTTTTACAAAAACAATGATCTTGGCAGTATTGCCTCCAACATAAGCAGCTTGATTAACTGGTTCAATATTGAGCAATGTCCTTTTCTTATGTATGTATATAATATAATCATATTTCTTGTTCCCAATTATTCACAAAGGAAGTGCTTATTACTTATTATAAAGGAGCTTGATAATTATAAATTTGGTCCACTTTCAAAGATGAAGCTAAGGACTGATTGTGATACTTGTTATCTGGTCCAATTGTGATACTTGGTTTAGTTTGGTTAGTCTGGTATCTATGGTTGATGGCCACTCTTGCTGTAATTATTTACTTATGATTTTGAGTTATTTAAGGATTCATTAAATATATACTAAGATATATACCTTACTCCTATTACATCTGGGTGACCATGACAAGATTCAGTCCCACTAATCTTGTTGCAGATCCAGATCCACTAATCTTCTTGTTTGATTACCTAGAACACTTGGTGGGCTTGTGTTTGAACTTTTGGGGGTGCTTTTTAATTTTCAAGAAGTTAACAGTTCATGTTTTCCAAAGATTGAAAAGGGGTTTTGCATAAAACCAACCACAAAGATAGAATAACTTGACAAGAGATGAACATAGTAAGAAGTTGTGTTGTTGAAAAAATTTAGAAGATAGACAGTGCAAGCCTGCAAGGGTATAACCATGCAAGACATAATACAAAAGTGCATGCATGTGCTTGTTTATCTACATTTAAGACTGCTTAGCTCATTGAAATTGCAGGCCGTAGCTATTTCTTACTCTCTTTATTTTTTATTTAACAAAGCAGAACTTTTGAAAACAACCCAAACTTGTCCTTTATATCTTGTAGAAACTAAGTTTGACCCAATGTCCAAGTTTTCACTAATAGCTGGGTCTGGAAATGGGAATAGGTAGGCACCTTACAGCTTTACCCCCACTTTGTAGTGGAGAGGATGGTTCCCCTGACTAGCTTGGGTCACACAGCCTCTTTGTGGAAACTGTCGTAACTTATTTCTGTAATCATACTTTTTTCTTAAACACTGAGAAAACTTGTATTTATCTTCTATCAAACACTTTCAGTTTACTGTCTAATTTTAGATGGCAAAAGAACTATGTTGAAATTATTACTCAAGTCTTTTCTTATATTGGTCCAGATTTTTGAAGTGTCTCAGAAGTGTTGATGTCCTATACTGGCACAGTTTTTCTGTGGCAGTGTTTGTGCTACTTGGTGATGAGGAAATAGACATGTTAGTGTGACTTCTTAGCATGTCAATGTTTATGTTCTCCCAGGAGATAGTAGTATCATGAGGGGTCATGTCCTTAAAGATTCAGATAAGAAAGGAGTTCTAAACTTTTATGCCATGATATGTCTTGCACCTTGTATTTGCTCATCATTTGTTTTAATCTGAAACTCCTTTCAACTTCTTCCTATTCTTCATGGTAAACACTAAAATTATGTTTCTACTATGGTAAACACTACAATTATGTGGCTGGATCTTATACTTGATGTGCATAAGATGCTATTGGTAATTTGGTCAAATTTTTATTACTAGGAGTGTTTAACATGTTCATTGGACATTTTTTTGGGGTAATTTAATGTATATTAACCAAAAATAAATATATACAAATGAGCTCGATACACACCCCCAAGGGCCAACAAAATGATGGTGGAGCAAACCACCAAAATTCAAAATCATAACAAGCCTAGAAACTCTCATAGACCGAGAGTTAGGAAAAATAACTTACTTTTTCTTACTTAAGCACGATTTCTTAGGCTTGTTCAAATGGACTAATTTTTCTCTAGCAAGTTTAAGATTTTCAATTCTCTCTAGAAATTTCTTATATTCTCGCCATTTGAAGTCGGAGTCATCCAAGGGCTAACAAAGTTCCCATCTGAAAGGGTCTTTGGAGGCATTTTCAAAGGTGTGGATGGACGAACGGTAGGCGTAGAGATACTTCCAGAAGAGGTGATAAACTTCTCATCTCATTTGCAAGAGGAGTCTACTTGATGGCTTTATAAACTGAAGAAGCATTAGAAATACCTTTGGACATTTTTTTGCAACTGATTGATGAATGAGATTTTAAATTGAGAAACCAGTTCTTTTGTACTTATCTTTTATATCAAATAAATTATATGATTCTTATTAATACAATTCAGACTGAGAATATGCATTTATGGATAACACTCTATCTACCCTGCTTTTGTAAAACAAAAGCCAAAATGTGCAGGAGCCCTCTTCCCGCTCTTCACGTTTTCCATCTGCTCACGATCAAGATAGGCTACATCAAAATGATTTGAGGATTTTCCAAACTTCATGGTATATGTTCTCCATTTGGTTATGCCTTTATTCCCCCAATCATGCATCACATTGCATTTCCTACCCGGTGCTACTTTTGTGAGAGGGAGTGCTTTTCATTAATTCAGGACTACAACTATTTGTAGTTGTCTGGACCCATCATGAAAGTTTTGCAGCACTAGTAAATAAATAAAAATGTTCCATCAGTAGGGAATGATGATCTACACTTGCCATGCTTGCCTGGACAAGCTTCCAGGCAGCTGTAGTTAAAATGAATAGCCATTATTCATAGTGCTTCTTAGCTTGTGTTTGGACTAGCTTTTTTTCTAGGCTTTTCGGCTTTTTAGCCTTTTTTTATAAAAAAGTAAATGTAAAAAGATGTGAAAAAAACTAACTTAGGCCAAACCAGTGGGTTTTTTTTACAAGCTTTTAAGCAAAAATTTTTAAAAAAAAGCTAGGCCAAACATAAGCTTATGCTTCTGAACATAGCAATGTTATGACTATGACTGGCTCTTGCTTAAGTTATGTAGTTCTGGCATGTTAGAGATCTATTTGTGAATTTGATAGTGCAATTGATCATGTATCACAAAGATAGAGGACTGCATACTCGTATCTTATTAGCAGACTATTGAATGTCGTGCGGTGATTTTTCTTCCTTTTTCTTACCATATCGTTGTTCTTACAATTTGTTTGAATTTTATGTAGTTCATACTTCTTTCCACTTCACAAGGTGTAGTTCTTTGGAGTTATAATACCTAATAACTTGTATTCTTGATACAATTGTCACTTCGAGATTGTTTCACTTACAATTCGATATATCTTGTTTCAAATTCCAAAGAGTGTCATAAAATAATAAGCAAATGAATTCAACGATGAATAGATACAAAATGCACGACCCCAACTCCACTCCATTTCATACAGACAATTCTCGAAACTCAAAAGCAACCCGTTAAGTGCTTAAACAAAGTCAAAACATTGTTCTTTCTTCATGTTTGCATTATCCATCATACTTTGCAATAATGCCAACACTTATTTTGATTTCCCCCACATTTTAAGGAGAAAGTTATTACGTGGGTATCATACCATGACAACATTAACATTAGTCACAAAATGTATAGTTTTAAACAGTTTGAGCTGGTTTTGTATGAAACAGTAATACTTGAGAGCTCAAGAGCGTAATCGATATATTATGATACAAATAAGTGACTAATGAAGTTTTATATAGATGTGGAAGATAGTTGGTGAATTGGCTGGTGTGAAACCTTTTGGAAAGATGGTAGACAGTGATATTGCACAAAATCACCAGAGCTGGCAAGGAGGAGAGCTGATGCAATCGTAGATGGGGAGAGAGAAGGAGAAAGGGTTTCTAAGCTTGTTGGAGGAGGTGGTGTTATGTATGTTTATGCATAAACAAGGAGACCTTGTATAGAAGGGTTAGGCTATGAGGGCCAACTGACCTATGCATGGTACTTCATGCTTACGGGCACGTGTCTCTTTGCCCTTAACCTAACAATCCAGATGTTTCTCAATTAATACTGCACTGTGCTCTAGCCACAATGGCTATATAAGGGAGCTAGTGCTCATATTGTGAAATTGCAGTCTCTCAAGTGTCTAGGTCATTGCTAGTCTTTAGCGGAGGCATCTCTCTCTCTCTCTCATAGTCCTTTTAAGGTGCTTGTCTACTTCGGGGAAAGTGAGGCATGTTGACAAACCTTCAACTCTGTTCTAGCCTTGAGGGGGTTTCTAGGCCCAGTTCTGTTGGTAGGTTCGGGGGGCAACGTTAGGGTGCCTTTGAACTGTATTTTGTAATAAATAATATATGATTGACTGGAAGCCACTCAACAGAGCCAAGGAAGTATAGAGGAAGAGTTATGGAAAAGAGCATGCTCAGGTGGAAACTAAGAATTCCTAACACTTGGTGATCGATGGTTGGAGGGACACGCTCGAGTTATGGCCTTGTGGGTTTGCTCAACCAAGCAATGAGTGTCAAGCTTGCCAGTGGTACCAAGCATGCTGATGCTGAGTACTACTAAATCCAACCAAGTAGTGGCTTAAGTAGTCTGCTGATCGGGATATATGCCTTGATGATGGTCTTTGCCTAGGCTCATAGGTTGTGGCACTGTGTTGGCTATCCTTAGCCAACAGCCTTGGTTATTGGTCAATGTGTCACCTAACGAGGTTGATTTGTGTTTCAAGACCATTGGACATATTGTGGTAGGCTCATGAAGATGACGGGGCGACAGCTTGATCTGTTACCTGGAGAGACTGGTGTCTGCACTTTAAGTGTCTTTTTTCATATTTAAGATTTTATGGCACGTTGATGAGAAACTACTTGCTAACACTCCAAAAAAAAATTTGATGGATTTTACTTGGGAGTCCTTGCTGTAATGCTGTCCTAGAATCTAAAACCATTTTAGTGTAGGGTGTCCTGATAGGACTGTATTATAAAGAGAGAAATATATATATAGAGAGAGAGTTAGTTATTTTATTCAAGTGGTATCTCTGATGTAATTACGCTTTGCGCTTTTGGTTGAAGCTTTGATGTATAATTGTTAAACATGAAGATATAATACATAATTACATATTATATGATTTAGAACTTATTAGTGTTTCATTTACTCAAACCTTTGAATCATAGAAGCATAATTCTTGAGCATAATTTGATGATTCATGGTATAATTATTGTTCCTCTGCAAGGAGGTTTTGCTTTTTGTATCAGGTTGAACGATTCCAGTTATGATGCTAAAGTGTGATGATGCTATTTTATGGTGTATGAAACTATCGAGGTAATAAATTTATGTTGCTAAATTATACAAGACTACATGGACATCAACTGGTATTTTTATTTTGTATTTTCCTGTATGCAGTTGTTCGGTCCTAAATCAGAGTATTATGACCTTGGTTGAGACCGGACATTGGTAAATATTGATATCGGTGGTTGAAAATTCTTTTCCGTATCGGCCAATACGATAGGTAACGGACGATATTGAAATCTTATGTTATTATACGATAGTGTAGACACTTGATGAACTATACATTCAATCAGCCATTCTGAAGTAAAAAGTATTTTTTTGAGTTTCTGATTGGCCTTTTTCCTTTTCTTTTTAAAATTTTTAAAATAGAGATGCCTGGGATCTTCTCCTACTAACATAGATCCCTATATTTAGTATTGCGTTCACTTGAAATGCCTGATCGCGTTTAATAACGATTTCTCTTTTAGATTTTTGTTCGTCGGAAGTTAATAGTACCTGTTTGATATTTAAGTTCATTGAAAGGTTGCGAATCTTTCGCCATGTGGAGCCTCCAGAGTTTTAAAGAGGCTAGGAAGCTTGTTGAAGATTTCTTAGCTATTCAAATTTGTACCTCATCTAACACAATCATTTTGCTGTTCTGAATATTCTGGTTAGCACCATTCCAATTACGGGTGTGCAACTAACCTGTCCACCCGTATCAACCTGACTCGACTCTTGTGGGTGTGTATCAACCTGACCCGACTCTTGTGGTTTGTGAGTGAGTAGGTTGAATTGAGCAGATTACTTGGCAATAGTTAGGCGGGTACCAAGGCGCTGTTGGTTTAGCAGGTAATAACTCGTTGTCCTCGCTTCAAAAGCTTAGGTTCAAGCCTCCGTAGCGACGTGTAATGGGTCAAACTTACGCATGGGCCTTCAACCGCGCAGCAATCCTTAGCTTTGGTCCAGACGTAGGTGCAGTGAAGAGTGCTGTATATTAGTTGTGGGCTACGTGTGTAATGTTCCCTAGCGGATGTATGAAATAGCCTATTTGCATATCCATTTTTCTAATTAAAAAAAAACAAAAAAAAGTTTGGCGGGTGAGTGGGGGCAGTTTGTTATTTGTCCACTCGCCTTTTAACCTAACCTGACCTGCGTAAATTTAATTTGGCAAAAAATGTGTGGTCTTCCTCTTGTATATAATATGTTGTAATTTTCTAAGTTTAATTTGCCGCATAAATTGTGTTGTAATTTTTTAAGTTCAACTTTTAATGTCAGTTTTGAATGCCATTTATTAAGTTTGTTGCTGACAGTATGAATTAGAATTGTGTTATAATCTGCTGTTGTAACTAGGCTTTGTGTTATTTCTTTTGTTTATTCGTTTTTTTCAGTCTTTTAACTTGCTAATCTGTTCAAACTACCGAAAAACTTGCTAATCTGTTCGTTGCAGTTATAATGAAATGGGGATTAATGTGCTTTTACTTAATCTGTTATGGCTTTAATTTATCTAATCTTTCTTGTTCTGTTGGATACCTATTTTATTTTGAATCTTTGTGGAGCTAATTTATTATATTAAGATTTTTGTGTTATCCAAGGAGTTGGGCTCAGTGGCTAAGGCTTGCCATTTGAGATTTTGCTCTTTTTATGCTCTTTTTTCCGGCTTTATTTAACTAGGTTCTCGCCGGTGGACGATGGGACTTATAAATAAGTAAAAAAAAAAAAAGATCAACTAAGGCTCTATTTATTTCGATGCAAGATATTTTTTGATAAAATATTTTATTTATTTTTTAGTATTTGGTTTGATAAGAGGAATATAAAATATTTTTTCAGTAAAATATTATATTTTATTTCATAAGACTAGGATTGATTTACAAAAAAAAAAAGAAGGTATAAGTCCTTTTACGGTGACAGTTCTAGTGGCAGTGCTAGAGCCCGTGGCGGTAGCAGTGAGTGGCGATTGCGACTTTTATTTTAAAAAATATATATTTGTAGGTATCATTCAAATATCGAAAAACACTAATAAAATTTTAAAATAATTTTATTTTAGGTCAAAATTAACGGAGCGGAAGATAGTAGATTAAGGTTTCCAAATGTGCATGGGGCTATATGCTTGCCCAAGCAATTGAGTTCGTTAGTCCACCAAAATTCTCCTTAGAGGCCACCTTCAGTCCAACTGAAGCCCACAAACTTAGAATGACTTGGACCATTTGATAGGGTTTGAATTTTTGACTCTGGGCTGCATTTTCTTGAAATAACCAAAACAAAATAACAATAAGTAATTCATAAAGTAAGAAGCCAGCATAATTAATAAGAATTTATTGGAGAACAGGATGGGTGTTAATTAATTTTGTCTTTTTGGTTAATTATTTCTGATAGTTTGTTGAATAAATCTTGAACAAACTTCAATGATAATTAGGAATGATAATTTTTTCTGTTCTCCCATCCAGCAACGTATAATTTTTCTTAGTCACTAATAAAAGGGAGAAAACAATATTTATTTTTTCCATTCTGTTTTTCTTTGGATTGTTCTCGATTATTTAAAATAATTTCCTATTGATTGGGTGGACATTGTTTTATATTGACAAGTAATAAGTAAAGGATAGATAAGACCCTTCTTCGCTCGTGTTGAAGGATTCTTTTTAGGGTTGAACTCACTTTTTATTTTCTCGGATTGAGAGTTTATTTTTTAACAATATGACAAAGACAAACACAAAAAACATCATACTTGTTTTTTACTTTTTACTTATATATAATTTTTATTTTTTTTGTCTTTTAAATTCTAATTATTTATCAATAATATTATTTTTATACAATATTATCTTATTTTTGTAAATACTATTCATTCTTTAAGTTCACGCTACTTTTTTAATTTTTTTTACCCACTTCCATCTTGATAATATACGTGGTAGAAATAAGATCATGCCATCGTCTTTCCACTCCCATTGTCAACCCTAATCGTAATAGATCTTCCATTACACACACACATATATATATATATATATTTGCAGCTGTCAATTTTTTTTTCTTAATAAAAAACACACAAATCATTTAGAAAGAAGGTAATATTAACCCAACGTGAATGTGTGTGAGAGAGAAAGAGAGGAGAGACAGTGGCATGGCTGTTGTCTCTCCAAACCTATACAAGATTTATATTATAGGAACTTTTGTACTAATAAGGTGCTTATTTTTACTTAATATTTATTAGGGAGGAGTGATTGAGCCTAAGTTTGGACTATAAAGCCTTGTGGCTTTTTTAGAGTTTTTTTTTTTGTTTTTTATGAATTTTTTAATATGTTTTTGTAATTTTTTTTAATTTTTTAATTATTTGTGATAAGAAAATTCTAAAAAGTATACATATTGGGACAAATTTTAAAAATTATTCACTAAAGATGAAAGAACTAGAAAAAAAAGTCAAAAAGTTTGTTAAGTTGGCTTATTTTGTTTTATATGAATTTTTTTTAATTTTTAATTAAAATTTTTTATGTTTTTATTTTTTTATAATAACAAAATTTAAAAAGTACATTCATTTAAATTAATACTAAATTTTTTTAATTAAAAATAAAAAAAATTAATCCAAAAAGTTGAGATCCTTTTTCTTCTCCACATTGAAAGGGATTGATTGATAGAAAGCCTACAAATGAGTTGTGCATTTATGTGGTCACACCAAATCCTCTCCCTCCATTGTCTTATTAGCATCTCTTCATGATTAGTGCTCCCATGTGACAATGCCTCCTCCAACACACAAGAAAGAGAGAGAGAGAGAGAGAGAGAGAGAGAGAGAGAGAGAGAGTTGGGCAGTCATGAAGTCACCAAACCTTGATTCTTGTCAAGTGGTTAATAGTCACTCCATGCAGTAATGTTATAATAATTATATTTAAATATTGTATTTAAATGACGTACTAAAATCTTGTTTATCTGCTGTTGTATTAAAAAAAAAATATGACTTACATTTATGTATCTTATATTACTGTGCGGGATAATTTTTTTTTTATATTTTTTTTGTCTTTTGGTGAGAATTTTTTATATTTATTTAAGCGATAATACATTTTAAATTTCTCATATTACAAGAAATTAAGAAAATAAAAAAAATTGACCAAAAAATAAAAAAAATTCAAATAAGACAAGAAAGCCATTCTAAAGCTTTTATGTGAATTTTTTTTGTAATTGTTTTTTACTTATTTCACATGACTTTATTTTTAAATTTATATTATCACGATGAATCAAGAAAGTAATAAAATTTGTTTAAAAAATAAAAAAAGCTCATAAAAAAGAAAAAAAAAAGCCACAAAAATGCTACTAAAAAACTAAACCAAACTATTTATGTCATTTTATAAATTCATCTTTTTTAAAAGCTACACAAAAAATATCACATTGGTAGCCATATGATTATTACCTTCCAATATTTATGGCAAGGTAATAATCCACTAATTGTATATTCTCACTAATTGTTTTTGAAACAAGAACTTTATTCAATAAAATAAATTTAATAAAATTACAAAAGAGTAGAATAACATCAACAATGATATAAATAAAATAGTGATTTTTTATTTTATTTTTTTGCCTTTTTCGGTTAAATGAACTAAGCCATCAACAACATTCATGGCTAATATATATATATATATATATATATATTGTTGCTATTATATATTAATGTCCATTCCAAATCCTATATATATAGACAGGCACATGCTAACATGTGAATCCTCATATATTTGGGAGATTTGTCATTTGAGAAGTATTAATCCACTTAATTAGTTGTAATTAATATATAGCATGGGATTATAGATAAAAGGATTGTCCTACGCATTGTCTGATGCTTAATAGGAAGTATGGTTGGCCACTGCCTAACAATCTCACATGAAATTTAAGAGTGTGTTCTTTAATTGAAAATGACACCAAGATAGTGTTTCCTTCCTATTGAATAATTTTTCATTTTATTTTTTTGTGATGAAATTATAGAAAGATTACTTTTTAATAACAAGTTAAACAAAATACAAAAATACATATATAAATATCAGACAAGGAAATGCATATAATTTCCTCCAAAATAACAATGCAAAACGATAAATACAAATCCTATGATATTAAGTGATTCAATAATGCTACATGCGTATAAAAGTTATCTACAAAATTATTCACGTACAATTTTGAAATAAATGATCGAGATATTCACTTGAAATATAGACTACATAACAAACTATTTAATCTGAATCATTTATTTTAAATTATAAATAATTTTATGAGTCAATTTTGTAGGTATTCAACATTTCTATGAGCGATTCTTGAATCTAAATGTACGCAAGTGAAAACTAGTTGCTTGAAGTTGTAAATGACTCCAAGCTTGATAGTATGCTCTAATCTCTCACCTTTTTCTCTTATTGGAATTATTAGGTATTTTTAAAATATCACATGTTATTATTTATGCGTGATATTTTTGACAAATAAAAAAATTGATACGTACTAATTAAGCATGTTATTCTTGTGTTCTACTTGGTTAACTAAGATGGGTCAACATTGTCTTAATGGTATAAGTGTTTGGCTATCTAAATAGGAAGTTATGAGTTCAAATCTTATTAAGTACAAGGTGTGAGAGTAATAAGTGTGTAAGTATTTACCATTCAAAAAAAAAAAAACAAACAAGATGAGTCAACATTGTCCTACTTAGAGATTTTTTTATTATGTTATTTGTTAGGTACATGATGTAAACAACTACACAATATTTTGAAACTATTGAATAATTACTTATTTCTCACTAATTGTTTTTGCTAAATCTATTTCTCACTAATTAAGTATTTTTATAGTACCATGTGATATTTTATACATGGTGTTTTTTAATAAATAAAAAAGTTCAACACGCGTGTTGTTTTTATTTTACTAAATCATTTGATAAGATCGAACAACATAAAAACAAAACAACGTGACATAATATTATTTCAGAATTACTGAATAATTACTCTACATCTATAAGTGCTCTTGCTAATGTAATGTCCATTCAATGGCATATGGAAGGTAAATATAAATATAAATAAATATATATATATATATATAATGTAAGATGAGAAAAATGTGAAGAGAGAAATATGGATTTATAAAGAAATGGCATGGTGAAAGGGGCATGCATGAAATGGCAAATCATAAAGAGGACTGCCTTGCCTCTTGGTCCATGCGCAGCCCGACAAGTCCCAGTAATCAAGGGCAGACACCAGCCAGCTCAATCTCAATTTCTATATGGCGTGAGCGAAGGACCACCCATGGGGGACATCTGAGAATAAATTAAGGACTTTTTTATATTTTTAAAGTCGAGGAATAATTATTTAATAGTTTTGAAGTACTATGTGATATTATTTATATGTTGTTAAGGTTTTGAGTCGTATTATCAAAAAATGTATTGATATCGGCGATATAATCATGTATTGGTATTGATGTTACTGCCATGCATCGATCAATATTGAACAGTATTGGCTAATACAGTGGTGAATATCAGTATTGGCAATATGGTCATGTATTGGTATTCGCAATACAGCCATGTATCGATTGATATCGAATAATAGTAGTCGGTACAGTGATAAATATTAGTATCGGAGATCTAAAATTTTGATATGTATCAACTGATACGATACGTAACAACCAATATTAGGCGTAGGAGACAAAAGTGACCCATTTAGTATGTAATATCATATATTTTTATTTATCGAGAGTACTACGTTGACAATGCAACACTATATTTCAAGAATATCTAATAATTTTCTGAGGCCGAGAAGAATTTTTTATCTTGAAAATTACATGTTTCTTTGTTTTAATATATTCAAGGTGGTTGGATAACGTGAAAAGCTAGGCACAAGAATCATAAACCATATTCAATAATTTTTTATTCATTAAAATACATAAACATATAATTCTCAAAATAAATGACCACATTGCTACAATCCATATATATTTATATAGATCTTGATGAGCATTTGCTAGGAACTTGTGAAACCCATTTTTTAAGTCATGTGATGGACTATAAATGAGCTGGCCATCATTAGAGTGGAATTTAGATTACCTAGTTGTTTTTCTTCTTGATTTGAATTGTGAAATCTGGACCTTCTGATATGCTTCCTTGCCAGCTCTTTCCTTGGGAACTTCTCAATTAGAAGGCCCAAATTCCAAAATCATCAAATAAATTCTTTAATTCTTTCATGACATATATAGAGTTTAATTGTTTGTGGGTAGTAGTTGTAAGGTTGGTTAGCCATGCAATCACTTCATTGTATAAAAAGTAATTATTTAATACTTTTAAAGTAATGCTGCACTCAAATTATTATGACTTTAAAAGTAAAAATGTGTAGAGAGAGAGAGAGATTAGGTGATAACCAAATGTACTTACAGCTATACAGACACGAGATTAGGTCTTTGTTGTGAGTGGGTCACAGCAACGCCGACTATAAGTATTATTAGTGCTTTAGTTCGAATATCATAATTTAATTGGGATAGTTCATTATTTTGGACTCGTTCAGTGGGTAATTCGTGTAAAAAATTAAATCAATCGAATATCGTTACCTATATGATTGGTGCACATTTGTTTTACAACACATTTTCTACCTTCTCGTCGTTATAAACAACAAGCACTATTACCGTTTTTACCTCCATCGTCACCACATCTACCGTTATCATGGCTACCGCAACATCACATTTTATCGAATATGACCTAATTCATAGTTTTTCTTTTTTCTTTTTTCTTTTTTAAATTAATATACAATTCATAGACTTGTTATTTTTAAATGAATCCTATAGGATGGTAAACTTGTCGTTTAGTGAACGTTGGAAGACATTGCTTTGATAATATCTAAAGAAGCGTGCTTAAGACAAAGCACAAAAGAACAGAAGCCTCTAATTTTAATAATCATAGACTTAGGATTAGGATATTAATTAGTAGTAATAATCGAAGGGCGAGCACATTTCTTATTAATTTAAATAAAGAGAAAAAATGTCGTGCAAGATCATGAGTACGTTAAAATGTTATAGATTTTTGATTTGTTTAATGCTAATAATACTTCGAAGGAATGGAATGATTATTACGTGAAAATGATTAATTATTTAGTAATTTTATAGCATCATGTGGTATTATTTATGCGGTGTTTTTATTTAAATAATATATAAAAAAAAACTTGGAGTATGAAAATATTGATTTACTTTTGTTAAGTAGATAAAAAGTCAAAATAACCAAATAAATGTGAATTGAATATTTTTAGTTGTCAACAGTATCATGTGTCTTTGTTTACATAGTATTGCGGAGGTATCTTATAATTGGCTGTAAAAATGGACAAATTATTTGTTGGAATTTGAGCACCGATTCCCGAGCGCGAATGAAAATAAAAAATCACGCACAAAAATAGAAAATAATTAACAGAGATGATTTACGCTGTTCGATCTACATCGGCGTACGTCCACGAGCGAAAGAAAAAATATTTCACTACGTTAAATGTGAAAAATTACAACACCTGTCTTCCTCCTCTTTACCAGCTAACTTCACAGATTTTCTGCCTTCTTTATCTTAACTCTAGGGGTCTACTAGTATCCTATTTATAGGTATACGCATGGAAATCCTTAAACTTGCGAGCCCATTTTATTATAACCTTATACATAATGAATTTTTAATTGACTCCTAATCCCACTCCAACCTAATTATATATAGACCCAGGTACGCATGATTTTAATTTAGGAGGAGTGAATTGTTCTTATAAATTCTTAAAAGACATATATTAAGTTTTTAAAAAAAAATCTTGAAGAGACGAACCTATATAATCTAAACATATTTTGGACTAGTACTACTATAATTATGAGCTTTTTTCAAATCTTATGGAGGCGACTGTCCATATCCGCCCAATTGGGTTCATCTATGTATAAACCAATATAATATAAAAACACAGGCCCAGTAGAATACAAACCACCTAACCCATCATCATTTAGGTATCCTTAGAATACCATAAAAGTAATGTCACGTAAGAATGATAATGAGGTGGGGCAAAAATGAGAAAAAATATCAAGAAAGTAGCAAAAAACGAGACAAGGACGAAAATATTTTGAGAATAGCTAAAAGTTTAAGAAAGTGATATTAATAAGTGCTATAGATAACATAATAAATAAAAATAGTAGTTGATAAGTTAATATAACTAAAAAACAAAATTAAGAAATAAAAAAAATTAAAAATAAATATAATATTTTAATATTTTAAACTTATTATATATATATATATAAAAAATTACGTAATCGGGGGTGGGATGGGAGAAATAACTACCGTTCTCACCCTGTTTGTTATTGAAAATGAAAAAAATTTGTATAAAACGGGGTGGGAATGTGCCAGGGCAAAAAAAATTACCATCCCTAAATTGTCACGTGGTACTCTAAATATATAAATAATCACAATTCACATTATGCGAGTAATTTTTTGTCTTTTAATTTTCATGCTCATATTACAAAATTTGTCATTACAATATTTGATGAGATTGTTGGACGTCAAAATAACACATGATATTCAAAGATCAAGCAACAATTAATCATTCGTGAAAATGTTGGCACAATATTAACAATAGTAGTGACGGAATATATTATTGTGGCGTATGCAATTCTCGTGGCACGTGGCACGTAATTCAAGATTAGTGTCGTGATTAAGACGAATAAATAGGTTGTATCACCGTTAATATTATACATGTTTTCTCCATATTTAATGATGAAGCTGTGCAATAAAGCTAATGGAGTCATTAAGGAATTCAAAATCAGGTTTTAATTAAGATAATAATAATTTTAGAATGACTAACTTATTTTATCAAATTAATATATTGAATAATGTGGCACAATCGAAAATATTGATGTAACGGGTTTCACATATATATATTACTTAAATTCAATGATTGTAATTGCGCTACATCTTTTAAGATACTAATTTAATAAAATAAATTAGTCATTGGTGGTGTCTGGAACTCTTAAAACTAGTATTTTATAGATTGTAACTAGTAACAGATATTGCAAGTGTTTGGTAAAAATTATATTTTATAATTTAAATAAAAAAAAGAATAATTATACTTTATAGTAAAAGCTGTAAGTGTTTGAAATAAATTATAACTTCTAATTAAAAATATTAGTAATAATTAAAAATTAGTATCACTAAATTTGCCAAACAGCTTAAACATCAAAATAGATAAGTGAGAGTATGTGAAAAAGAGAGTCTTCTCAACCATGGCAAATTATTAGGTACTTTTAAAATATTATATGCAATATTATTTACATAATATTTTTGGTAAATAAAATTTTTTGTTATTTACCAAATATGTCATTTCTTGTCGTCTTTTATCCAATAGAGGTGTGCCATTATTATATCAGCCAATCTATTTTTATTATATTATTAAATAAATATCATAAAAATAATACCGCGTAATACTTTAAAATTAATGAATAATTACTACTCAACCACATGCTTTATGGGAACCATCAAAAGCCCAAATGGGAACAGACAAGAGAGCATGAGAAGATCCTAAAAAGTAATACAAAAAGAAAAATTTTTGGGTTCTCATAATCTTAGTTCTCACTGCATTACAACTTGAAAGCCCTAAATCCCATCAAGGAGAATATATATATATATAAAGTAATTTGCATGCTGGGTTACAGTTAGCTTTGCTTTAAAAGAACATTTCATGCCTTGGACATTGCAAATGTTCTTACTTTAACTTGTAGTAACACAAGGGACTGTAATTGTTGGGGTGTGCTTTTGTTTAGTTTTACATAAAGGAACACTCACCTTCCAAGAAGAGGGCAATGGTAGAGTTATTGGGGTAAAAAAAAAAAAAAAAAGCATAGGAAATCCAAAATAAACTGGGTTTGAATGGAACTGAACAGGATTTGGCGTATGAAACTCGGAGAATCAATTTTTGTTCTTAATTAAATCATAATTGTTTTCGATGTTGCTTGGATTTTAATTGTTCTTTCTTTTTCTTGATTAAGGATCATCTTTTCTAAACTCTTATGGGTCAATGCACCATTAATTATAAGATCGATCATGCACGATTAATGTCAAGATACAAAAAAATCTTGAGACATATATAATTCAAAAGTTAAAAATACATCTTGGGAAATGTGAGGGATAATAAATTTTAAAAACAAAATTTCTCCTTCGCGTCCTTTTTCTTTATCGCCTTTAATAGGGTTAGAGAGAATAAAGAAGAATGCAGAGGGGGAGGGCTAAACCAAAAAATAATAATGGTAGAGTTGGGTTAATATTGAATTGTAAAATCCGAGAATAACTCAATTAACTCGTTTAATTTTTGTGCCAATGCCAAACACAAAATGGAATATCGAAATCTGAACAAAAAATAATCAAAACATATTTTTATTCTAAAATTATATTTTTTTAAAGAAAAATGCTAACCACTGCTCAATGAACGGTGGATAAGGGGTATATAATGTATAGATATCTGTGCAAAATGTATTGATATTTGTGAAAGTAATAAACCCTACCTCTAAAAGTGTATTAATATTAAATTTTTTTATCTTTATTAGTTTATTAACTCCTGCCCATTGAACAGTGATTAGCATGACTTTTTTTTAAATTACAATACCTTAAAACAATGAAAACAATCTAATTTACAAATAGGTTAAACACAGTCAGGTTATAATTAGGTTGACCACTAGTAGATTAGTAGTGAGAACTTTTTAACTCAAATTCAACGTGATATGATATGAATATGACATGATATTACCCAGCTTAGACCTATTTAGTTATTTTGACTTTGCAATTTCAACTAGTCTAATATTGTTGAAAGTATATTACATCGATTGACGGGCCGATAAATTACAATTTTTTTTATATAGGTTAATTTGAATTTAGAAGGAGATAACTTTGAAGAGGCAAATAAAACACTGAAAATCTTCATATATCAAATTGAAGGATCTGTCCACCTAAATTCTAAATTTTCATTGGACAAATCCATTCTTGGCAATGTTTGCTAAAGCTAAATCCTTTCATCAAAACCAACTACTTGACATTCTCCAAGGTATAATATTACAAAAAATGTGTTAGATTGTGCACATTTACATTATCTAAACTATAATATAAAGTAAATACGTAATTTGGTGTGAGCTCGTCATTTTTATAACTGTTATAAGATTTTTGTTAACGGTCACAATTTTCAACTTTCAAACATTCTACGTTCATTGGTGGTGTACGTTTGACAAAATTACTGCTAGTAATTTATAAATTATAATTTGTAATAGAAGTTGTGAGTGCTTGATAAAAATTGTAACTTATTGTTAAAATAAAGAAAAAGTAATAATAATTTGTAGCAGAAGTTGTGAGCGTTTGAAAAAATTTATAATTTCTAGTTAAAATTAGTAACAAAAAATTAAAATCGACTAGCAATAGCCTTTCCAAAAATCTTAATTTGATTTTGTTTAATTACTTCATTTATTAAATTTTTTTTTTACATTTTCTCTCCCCTCTTCTCTTCTTATTCGGCAATATATTTGTAAAAATTTATCGATAACACTCGCATATATAAGGTGTGTGCCATGAACGCTAAATTGTGTACACTTACAAAACCAACAATTTGATTTTCTCCGGGGTATAATATTACAAAAATGTGTTAGATTGTGCACATTTACATTATACATACATATGAAAAGACAAAACAATGAGACACTAAATCCTAAAACTAATACAAGTTTAGCTAGCTACTTTGGGCTTATCCATATGAGAGTTAAGATTCTCTGTTTTCAAAATTATATATTTTTCTGTCATAATGTATTGAAAATCGTTAAATTATATTAAAATTTTAATATACTTTCAACGATTTTTAATAAATTAAAATAAAAAAAAATATAATTTTCAAAACGAGTAATAATCAGTTCCCTCCACATGGGGGTTAGAATGAATGCAAGTTGGGTATTTTGGTAACTCCAATGCGAAAACTATATATTTTCACTCACACACAAAGCATAGGTTTGTTCTACGGATGGAAGTGAATTAGGACAGTTGATCTTGATCAACTCGAGGGATCGTCCAAACGTCGAAAGATGATCGGCGCGCCGTATTGCGGGTAGAGAAGCATCAGAACCGTCGGTGCGTGTTGATAATGTGGGGCCAAGCGAAAGGAGAAGCGTTGCAGTACGATCGCGAGCGTTAGCTTCGCCTGTAGGATCGCCAGGTTTTGGCCGATGCAGGTGCGGATCCCGAGGCCGAATGGAATGAACGCCACAGGATGCTTCGCGGCGCGGGCCACCCCGTCGGAGAATCGGGCCGGGTTGAATACGTTTGCGTCGTTGCCCCACGTCGCTTGATCGTGATGAACGGCCAGGATCGGAATCAAGAGCTCGGTCCCACGCGGGATCTTGTATCCTCCCAGCTCCACGTCAGCTTTTGCCCGTCGGATCGTTGCCACGATTGGTGGGTACAGCCGCAGTGCTTCATTGAGAATCATGCTCAGCTGCGTACCAGATTATACGTTTGTGAGTTGATAAAATTACTGATAAAATTTCCATATCTGTATTAAAAAGTGCACTAACAAATATATTAAATGAATAAATGCTGACAAATTCATTAAATATTTACATTTTTTTTAGGGTACTCATAATTTGTTTTAATGTCCATTTTTAAAAGCTTGCTTGTCATTCCATTTTTCTTTTAAGATAAATACATTTGTATCATCAAACAATCGAAATCTAAATAATTTAACTTTTTTTATAAATAATTTTTTCAACAAATTTTATAATATGAGCAATTCAAACAACAATAATAGAACCCAAATGAAAGTATAATTACCTCAATCTTATACAATTTTTAGAGTAATTTTTTATTTTGTATCAATCTTATACAATTTTTAGAGTAATTTTTTATTTTGTATCTACTTAATGTGACTTATACAACGAATCAAAACATCAACAGGTGTGTTACCAAAAAAAATTACTCCTTCCCCCGTAATTTCTAATCTATAGTGACAAATTTACCCTTAGAAAAGGACATATGTTTTTATTTTGTAGATATCTTCTGATGTTTTCATCAACTTAAAGCAAAAGATGAGAGTATTTGATAGTTTTAGAAAAATTATTTTCAATTATTATTTATTGAGTGATAGATAATAATAAATTTTAATTGATAGAAATTTAATTATGATTAGAAAAAAATTAATATTTTTTTAAAAATAACAATCATATTGTAACACAAAAATAATTATAAGTAGACATTAATAATAAACTCTTGAGGGTAAGAGTCATACTTATTTATGCTCATAACTGATATTTTATTTTTTAAAAATAAAACAAAAAAAGTGAATAAAACTTAGGGACCGTTTGGGATAATTCTTTATTTGTTTTTTTATTTGATTTATTTTTATCTTTAGTGATTTTTTTATTATTTAGTTAAATTATTATATTTTTTAACTTTTTTTTTATCAAGATGAACCAAAAACGTAATTTTTTAATTAAAATATAAAAAAAATTAAAAATACAAAAATAAACAAAATCAAGTCAATAAATTAAATTTTATGTTACTATATTTTCATTGAATTTTTTATTTTTTGATAAAAATTTGTAATTTTTGATTTATTTCATTGAGAAACCATTTTAAAAAATAAAAAATAAAATGAAAAATGAAAGATTTTTTTTTTTTAAAGATGCAAAATTAGGGAAATTAGCCCAGACAGGGAATGTGAGCTCACCGTCTTAAGCTTGGCGAAGTCATCTTTGGAGGGTACGTCACGTGATCCGCACACATTGAGCACCTCATCACGTGCTAGCACCTGCCAGTGTGGGTGCATAGCCAGCAAGACGGTCGTCCACGTCAGCAAGTTGGACGTCGTCTGCTCGCCGGCGAAGAAGAAGCTCTTGCACTCCTCGGCGATGTCGTGAACCGTGATCTTCGACGACGGCGAGGATTTGAATTCCGACCTCTTCCGACTCGACGATTCCTTCGCGCTCGCCTGGATCATCAGCCCCAGCAAATCCTTCGCCCCGTTTCCTGCCGTTTCGCCGCCCGAATTCTCCCTTCTCCGATCGATTAAACTCACCAGAGATTTCTTAATTTCCTTGTCCAATTTCCATGACTTCATGTTCCTTTTCGTAGGTAGGAATCTAAAAAAAATAAAAAATAAAAAATTGAACTAAAAATTTTCATATTATTTTAACAAAAAATTTATTCATTTATTTGCACTGGAATTTAGTATTCAGCGCAAATGAACGGTAAAAATTTAATTTTATATAATTTATCTGTAGTTGAAAGATTATGTATATAATATTATTGTATGGATAAAGCTCTTCCAATATCTCTCAAAAGAATTTATTTTGTGGGTTTGGGGTGACAGAATAAATTATTTGTGCAAAAATTAATTTGATTAGACATTAATATATATATAAAAAAATGAAAAATACATGTTTATATATCTATTATTGTTCGATCAAACTGAATTTTTTTCATAAATAATTTTTTTTGCGAGATTAACTAATCAAATGACTGATGAGTGTTTGACAAAACTACCGTTACTATTTTTAGCATTTTACTTCTAATTTTAATAATAAATTATAAATTTTTTTAAACACTCGTAACTTTTAGTATAAATTAAAACTATTTTTTTTTAGCTACATAGTACAATTTTACCAAATACTCATAATTTTTATTATAAATTTTAATTTATAAACTACTAATTTTAGTAAAATCAAACACTATCGATATAACTCCACGAACCTTACCCTTTATTTGATTAGGCTTAGTTGGAGAGAAATGTTTATATTTTTGCTTATGCTATTATTTTAAATTTTTTTATTTGATTAAATTCTTTTTCAATTCGTCTTAAAAAAATTAAAAAATAAATAAAAACATAAAAATAAGCAAAAGAATTAATAACTTATTGACTTATTTTGATTTATTATTGTTTTTTGTGAAGTCTTTTTTTAAAATTTTTGTTAAGATCTTTTATTTTTTTAAAATTTGTCTCTAAAAAATAATTAAAAATAAAAAAGTTCAATAAATATGAAAAAAAATAATATAAAATAAGTAAAGATATATATTGTTATACCAAATATGACCTTAATATGTACTACGTTTTAAAGTAATTGAACTTAAGTGACAATCTGGTATAGCATAACGACTATTACTTGAGTTTAGTTCAAATGAAATTATTCAAACATACAGAAAAAGAAAAGATCTTGTGGATTAATTAGAGAGTAATTATTAGGGAAGCAATACTTGCTCGAGTAACTATTTATGTGAGAGGAGGGAGCATTATTGATATGAAATTATGGAATAATTTTTTTTAATTAATTACCTATAACCGGGAATAAAAACTTTTTGAAATGCCTCGGATGCAAGCGCCATTTGCTGCGCTTGTAGCCGGAAAATGGCTTTTCCATCCTCATAGCTGCTGCCAAATGCCGTTTGGGTGATGATATCTTGTGTCAAGGTCTGGAACCACTCAGAGACTTCAATCTCAACCTCGTCGGAATCCTCCATTGCCTTCCATTTGTCCAACATTCCGATCACACTCCGTGCCGCCACCGGTATCAACAACTAAGAAGAAATTACAGTACAAAACTATAGTTCTGAAATTTGCTAAATCCAGAAAAATAAAAAAAAAGGGGTTGTGTGATGTTTTGACTTAAAAAGGAAAATGGTTCTTTTTTCCTTTTTTCCTTTTGTTTTTTTGTTTTTTTTTGTTTTGGGTTTTGAACTTACTTTAAGATTTTCCATGTGGAAGGTAGGAGTGATGATTTTCCTATGGTGAGCCCATTTTTCACCTTTGAGGCTGAGGAGTCCATCACCTTCAAGCTGCTTGATAAGTGGGTGAGCCTCATTTTTTTCATAGAATTCAGATTTTGAAGTGAAAATTTCACGAATAAGGTCGGGATCGGAGACGGTGAGCCGAACCGTTGGTCCAAACCAGACTATAAATGTTGCACCTGTGATTGACCAAGCAAAAATATATTTGGTGACAATTGGAAGACCAAATTCTAGACAAGTTTTTAGAGGAATTTAAAGACAGTCTTTGCACCAATTAAGAAATGCCTTAAAGCTTTTAATAAATACTTGTTTGTTGCATTCACTTATTTGTACAGCCATTTTTGCAATGTGTACGATTATTTCAATGCATGTGATGAATGTATTTAGTAAATAAAAGATTGTATTTAACAACTCCGAGGAAAAGGGAATTTCTATTCAATACTGCTAACAATCACTTGAAACATCGTTATCAAAATTAAAGTCTCCACACAAATAACCAAAAGAAGAAGAAGAGAAAGAGATCAGAGAAGATAATGAAAACTCAAAGACTTGGGGAATCAGAGCATCTTAATTGGGAATAAGTACAATTGAAGAGCTACTAATCCATGTGATTATTGTACAAGGAAGTAAAAAGCAAAAAAATTGACATGATGGGAAGAAGAGTAATAAGACAAGAGAAGGGGTAAAATTGGAAGGAGAGAGGTGAAAAAGAAGAGAAAAAAAAGGGATATTGGAACCAGTCTGAACTCTGATGGAATTTCAACACATCAAGCATCCAAGCTGAGAAAAGGCTAGAAAGATCTTTAAAAACTAAAAAGTACCCAAATTCTCAAATCCAAGACTTAAAAAGTCATGAATGATAAAAGGAAGAGAGAGAGAGAGAGCATGCTAAGACACAACAGACCAAAACTAGCATACCCACATGAAACTTCAATGAATATTTTCGCTAACTCTCATAATGAAACACCCACAATGATAGCATAACTTATTAACTCAAACCTTCAAACATTTATCTCTCAACATCAACTCCAATCAATAAAAAGACGTCCAAAAACAAAAGAAAAAGGAAAGCCAATATATCAAAACTCAACCAATCTTTAATCTTCCAACCAAATTCTTAAGAAGCTTCGAAGGACTCAAAATATCAATAAGAAAACCTTCACACTTGTCATCTAAAAACATAGGAATTTATCGTCAAGTATTCAACCAATTAAATTGTCCAGTTTCCATAAAACTTATCACTAAAATACTCTTAGAGAGGGGAATAAAACTAAACGGAGCGAAAATAGTTTTTCACTAGATAGAAATGAAAACTACTAATCTTATACGAGTTTTGAGAATAAGTAATTATCTGATAATGAGCAAGGAATACCCGTATGCTAAACATGATATAGTGAATATATATATATATGGAGAGAGAGAGAGAGAGAGAGAGAGAGAGAGAGAGAGAGAGAGAGAGAGAGTATGTTACCATAGATTTTCCTCCAGTGATGATAGAAGGAGAGGACCCTGGGGAGGATGTTGTGAGAGAAAGGCATGGGCTGAGAAGAGGCCTTCATCATGAGGCTGAGGAGTTCCTTAGCATTGCCCACAAAGAAGTGATAAGGAGGGCCTCTGATGCCTTGCTTTGAGAAATGATGTTCAATCTTCCTTGGCCTCCACCAAAGCACAACCACAACCTTCAACACAAACACCAACAGTAGGAAACAGATGATCATTAGCTTCAACAAGTATAACAACAATACCTCTTCCATTATTTTCTCTCCTTTTCTTTCACTTTCCCTCACTTTCTTTCTTTCTTTCCTTCCTTTTTTTTTCTTTTCTTAATCAGCTTTTGCTTAGAACAGCACAGTGGCTCTGTGTGCTCGGGAGCTTGGGTTGGAGCAGCCTTTCTTCTATGCTTCTATCTTCTTTGGTTTATGTTTGTTGCTTCTTAAGTGTCTTCTCCTTTTAATACCAACAAATGAGAGAGAGAGAGAGAGAGAGAGAGAGAGACTTGGCAAGGCCAGCGGCGTAGGGTAGGGGACGCCATGGGAATTATAAGGGTCAACGAATGATTTTTTATTTTTTTTAAAAAAACTTTTAAATCTTTTAAGACATGTTTGATCTTGTTTTTTTTTTTTTACTTATAGTGAGTTGTTTTTAGCGTTGTAATTAAACTATTATAATTTTTCGATTTCTCTTATTAATACAAGTAAAATTTTGATTCCTCTTACCATGATAATGAAAAAAATAAAAATTTTAAACTAAATATAAAAAACCCATAAAAGATAAAAAAAAAAAAGCCAAAATAAACTTCCGAACTAGATTCTATGTTGCCTATTTTGAACTTCAGTAAATTTTTTCACGTGCTTATTAAATTCTTTAAATTTGTGACTTCCTCTTATCAAGATGATTTTAAAAAATAAAATAAAAATTAATCAAAAATGAAAAAATTAAAAAAAATTAATTTAAAATTTATTTCAAACGGGGCTTTAGTTAACATTTCTTGGAACAAATAGATTGTAACAATTTAAAATTCATTCATGTGATTCCACCACATGAATGATGAATGTGCCACTTCTTAGAACAAATAGATTGTAACAATTAACATTTCTTGGAAGGAAGGGCTGCTTGGTATTTGGAAAACACTGTCTCTTTCCTATGATTACTCCACAATTTAGGTGCAAGGGTATTTTGGCCAATCAGAAGCTGTCAAATTTATGATCATGATTGGACGATAACAGATGGGCATGAGATATACAATTATTTAATTTAATATATTTTGTGACTGTATATACATATTTATATATATTAAGGTATTTGGGTCAATTTATGCACAACTTAATTAATTCGTAGCACCACAAATTTCATAACCTACGAAAATAATGAAGGCAAAAGTCACTTTCTCAAATTTAATTATTGTGAAATTAAATAATTTTGAATTAAATTTTCTCTAACAAGGCGTTACCAGATTAATGCACAAATTCGAAAGTTGGTCCTCTCTAAATTATTCAACAGCTTACTCTAATTTCCATTGAAATATAGTAATGACTTCCTTTTTTCATATTTTTAATCGGTGTGCACGTTTCTAATGTTGTGACTATAATTAATAAACCCTAAGCTAAATTTATGATAATCGAATGCATAAAGATACGGCACAAAATAAGAACAAATACGCACGAAACGCAAAATTTTATGTAGTTCGCCCAATTTGGACAACATCCACACTCCTACAGTTATTTTACTCTACTAGTAAAAAAAACCCTTAAGACAGTTACAAGTTTATAGAAATATCAAGAATGCCTTTAAGATAGTTCACTTCGAGACATAACCCTCGAACCTCTACCTTCGTGAACATGTGACTCAGTGTATAGTACTAATCATGGCTTCTTTTCTTGTTCTCGAAAGAATGGTTTGTTTGGAAGGGTAGAGGGAGAGAGTGGGGGGCACAAATGGGTGTTGCTATTTTGGAAGGTTGCTCTTAAATTTGTTCACATGGGAACAAAGGCTGTCTATTTAAGGGTTCCTTTCTGTGCTTTTGGTGGGGAAATATGCTTTGGTTGATCCAGCATTGAGTGCCCACTCAAGGCCAACTCCCCCCCTAATCTTGTCTTAATAGACCCAAGACATGTTTGGGCCATGTGCCCTTCATTGGCCCTACATCTTCACTCTGGAATTTTAACTTCGAGTTGACGGCATGTTCGATTGTTCGTTTGATTGTTTGAATTAGACATAAAAGTTTAATTATATATGTAGTCAAAATTGCATTAATTCTTTTGTCTTTTTGAATTACAACCAAGTGTTTAGACGAGTTGAAACTATTTGTTTGTAGATTGAAACTAAAGAAATTATTGATTTTAGCTTTAAGCAAAAGTTGTTTTGTATCTGTGAAGGAGTGTAGATTGTAGTAGTTGAATTGTGTTTGGCTTAGAAGTTGAAAAAATGCTTTTCATTGGAAAATGTTCATTTTGCCCTTAAAATTATAAATGAATTAGGGTTGTGCTCTATTTTATGGCATGTGTAATTATTGAGAAACAGCAGGGACATATATGTCAAATGCACATTTGCAATCAGAAACAGTGAAGCACCCCAATGCTGCTTCTCTAAAATAGTTTTAATTTAAGCTGCCACCATTAAACGTGTGTTTTGCCTAATTTTTTTTAGATTTTTTGGTTTTTGGTTTTTGGTTTTTGATGTTTGGCTTTTTTTTAGAACACTCTTTTTAAATTATAAGATACAAATACCAGTAAGTTTAGGATGAAAAAGGGCTAACGGTTACGATTTTGCCCTTTCAAACAGGGCAAATCCTAGTTTGAGATTTATCTTATTGATGGATTTAGCAATTCACTACTGATCTACTCTTCTTGGGCTGAGGTTAGGTAGTAAGATGACCAGTACCCTTTCATTAGATTATGGGAACACTATTTGAATATTATTTATTTATTATTATTACTGCTGCTGTTGTTTTTATTATTTTTATTGTGTGTTTATGTTGAATGCATCAATACTCTAGTAACTCTACTACTGTTGTAGAGTTGTTGAAATATATATATTAATAATGACTCAAAATCCAGCTCATCATTCTTGTACAACCTAAGAGAACAAACTCCTTTTCTCAACCATTTTGTCTCCCAGGATTTCATAAAAATAAATTTGTCAACTATCCAATAAGTTAGGTGAATAATACTCACATTTTTATTAATTTAATCATGAATTCGATTGCCAAATATATATAACGAATTATAAAAGCGTCTATGGTGGCCTTGACTTATTCAAACTATCTAACTCAGCTCGCCCAACTTGACAATTGATAATTTTGCCCATGATTCGGTCGGATGATGGGCCTATTTCATTGGCAGTAGTTAGAGTACGAGTCTTTGAGTATAATCATCCGTCGAACCCATATGTTGACCAACAAATATTTAATTTTGTGGTTTTTTTTTATAGATTGGGCTATGTATTGTTTGGTATTGTTGTATGAAATATATAGAATATGAGTTTACATACGATTTAATTAACAAATTCAAAGTTTTTTGAGCTTTAAGTTTATCAAAAATAAATTTTTTTAATTAAAAACGAGTATTATAATGGGTTCCAAAATAGAACAATCTCAACAGTAAAATTCAAAACAAGCGAGTTCAAACTCTCAAATTAGACTGCACTCATCCGAGCACCCGACAAATTCATTGATCTAAAACCATCAAAATTGTTAATAGGTTACAGGTGCCAAAATAAAAAATTAAATACTTGTGATCGGGTGACAAATTAAAGTTCAACCTAATCCAAATATGACCGATGGACATCTCTAGGGGACTGTGGAACCACCTTATTTTTTGGATAATGAAGTAAATGGACATAATAACACTCATGTTTTCTTGGGATTTTTTTGGTCATTTGCTCTCTTAAAATTTGCATTTGATTGAATACTTCAAGGAAGATATATGATTAGAGCTGATACAAATAAATTTTATTGTAAAAAGGTTCATATTGAAGAGGCAAATTATTTTATCCTCCCCAGGTTTCCTCTGCCATAACAGAAGGACAAGAGGACAAAGTAGAATATATTCAATCACTTGGGGCAGGGCGTGGTGTTTTCGAAAATGACCAAAATAATCCAACCAAGAAAGCCTGCTGATGATGTAGAAGCTTTATTTGCAATATTTATCTATTTTCTTTCATGCCTTTTCAATTTTGTCCCCCCTTCTCTCTCTCTCTCTCTCTTTTTTTTTTCATGTCAGATTATAACAGAAAAGCTGCCAAAGCAGTTGCATTTTGGAGGGGTGAAGAGGACATAATTTGTCAGTTTGTTAAAAAATAGGGTAACAACTGTATTTTTAGTAGTTAGTTAGGGGTTTCTTATTTGAAGAAATTTCCTATTCACTTGTTCTTATTATTATCTCTTTGCTGTCTTCTTACTTTTGTTTTTGAGTGATGAAAGGGAATCAATTTAAAGTAGAAAAAGCTTTGGTTTTTGTTCTCCAAATAAATCAATAATTTTGTGTTTGTTTGAGTCTTTAATAATATGGCAGAAGCGAGAAGAATAACACAATCACACATAAAAAAATATAATTTACGTAATTTATCCAAAACTTAAGTTACGTTCATAAAATTGCGCCAATTTCATTAAGAAGAAATTCAACACAATATTACAAAGGTACAAAACTCTAACCTAATCAACTAATATAAATACCAATGGTCTTAGCCTTTGCTTTATATAATAAATCTCACAAAAGGTTGATTTAAACCAATGGCTCTTCTGAAATGGATTGGGTCGTGATTAAGTCAGATTTCACATACTTAATAAAAATAAAATGCAAAAGAAGAAGAAGAAGAATAAAAAGGGAATTTTGAAACAATATAGATATTAATCAAAATATTGGAAATATTATGGATATTAATCAAAACATAAGGATTTTTTTTGGCAAAACATGAAAATAATATTTGGTTGCAACATCCTTTCTTGCCCATATTAGGGGGGAGAGAGAAACAAAAAGATTCAATGATTGTTGAAAAAATGTGGTGTTCTGGGCTTAAAAATAAACCCTAAAATGTAGAAAAGTGAATCTATGGAATTGAAGCAATAGGAGGTACTCATTCCCAAATCATTCCAAGGGTATTCATTTGCAATGAGATGACCCAAATAATTATAGTTTAGAGGAAGAAAATTCAAACACAAGTGGTATTAATCTAATTAGAAGATAACTTTAAATGTGGGATTGTATTATTGAGATTAATCAATCATAAAGATGGACCCTTATGCTGTGAAATAATTATTGGAAAAAATAAATGATAAGATAACTTGTTTGAAGGCATTTTTTAAAAATGTTTATTGACTTTTTAAGTCCAAATACATTAAATGCCAAATGGCCTGTTTGGTTCTAAATTTTAAAATATGGCAAAAAGCTATAATAAAAAAAAAAATTGTCTTGTCTAACAATATAAAATAAAAAGCCATCCAAAAGCTTTTTTTTTTCTTGATTTGTTGGCTAATAAAACAAACATAGAAAAACTTCATTTTTAAGCCTTCTGCCAAGCACTTCCTTCAGCAACTAGGAAGATGAAAAAACAATGGTAACCATCAAGACAAAGGTTATGCATATTTGACACTTTGAGATAATTTTTTATATATATTTTTTAAAAAATTAACTTTTTTATGTTTTGGTTAGTTTTTTTTTTATCCAATTGTCTCGACGAGAGGAACTGAAAGAATAAAAAATTTATTCAAAAGATACAAATAATTTATTGAAGACAAGAATAAGTAACATAAAATCTAATTATTGGCTTATTTAAATTATTTGTTTTGTCTTTTTTAATCTTTTTATATTTTAGTCAAAAAAAACTTTTTAGAATCGTCTTGATGAGAAATTTTTTTAAAATATAATACTTTAATCAAATGATAAAAAAATATTTAAAATAAAAAATAAATAGAAGGGCATGACATGATAATATTGTAAATGGACTCATATCAATTTGAAAAACCAAAAAACAAAAAAACATGCACAAAAACTAAAACAAAAGGACATCCATTCATTTACTTGTCACAATCATACACTCTTCCAAAATCTATCATTGAAATGTTTCTTAATCATAAATAAAAAAACACATTAAACAATTCAATTATTGATGAATTGTATAGTAATTTTTGGGCAATTGTAAGCATTTGTTGAATGTACTCTGCTTGAACCTAATTTGTTTATACAATGAGGTTTATCACATTTGATATATATTAGTTTCATCTAACTGTGGTGTTTGATATACTATTTTACATTGCCCTTTGTTTGGTAATCTGGCTAAAAGCCAGATTTTTTAGTTTATTTTATTTTAAGTCAAATAAGTAAAAAAATTATTTAATAAAAAGTGATTTTAAGTCATTATACAGAGAAAAATAATAATTTGATAGCAAACCTTTTTTTTATTTTAAGCCAGAAAATTTTAAAAATCTGACTTTAATCCCCAGCCTAACAAAACCATTGTCAAGTTCCCTATGGACACTAAAGATTTTTACATTTTCATACTTGGTCATCCCAAGAATAATGCTGTATTTGGATTAATTTTGGCTATTTTGGATTTTTCTTTTAAATTTGTAAAGATAGTTTTTTAATATTAATATATTTTTGAGAGTAAAATTTATTATTTTCACAAATATTAATACAATTTACACT
>JAOTRH010000013.1:11764028-11786451 GCA_034768845.1 Heliamphora exappendiculata | reverse complement strand
GACAAAGTTGTCTTTTCGGCTTTTTGAATAAAAACACTATAAATCTAAGATTGCCCAATTGGCAAAAACGCAAAAAAAAAATTAAAAAGTCAAAAAAATCAAATTAAAACACAAATTCTCATAATATTTTATTCAAATTCTCACCACTTTTAAAATACAATAATTTTCCTTATTCATAACTTATTTACTAATACTACCAATTATATATAATTATTAATATCAAATATATAAAAGATTAAAATTATTTACTTTAAACAAAAAAAAAAGTTAATTTTTTACCCAAACAACCAACTTTTAAAAAACTAACTTAAAAGTTATGTTATTAAATAACTTATTTTAAATCTAATTTAATTTTTTAACTAAAAATATAAAAAAAAAACTTTTAAATTAGTTACTAATCGTACCTTCAATCACTTTCAGCCCCAAACTTATTAGCTGATTGTTATTTTTTGACTTTAAGTCACCCTAAAATTTACCAAACAAGTTATTTAAAGTGATTTAAAGTAAAAAAATCTAGCTTAAAAATAAGTTATCAAATAAAACCTAATTTTTTTAAAATAAAACAAGGAAAAAAAAAAGAAAGAAGAAGAAGAATAAGAAGAAGAAGAAGCAGCCGCCTAACAAGTTGGGCATTGAAGGCTGCTACTAGATGGTCCTATGTGCAGTACAGGGAACCAGAAACGCTGTCTAGCGCAGGCAGTTAAGGCCATGTGGAATTCACATGTATCCTGTGTGAACAGAATTTCTCATTAAAAAAAAAAAAAAACCAAAAACAAAAACAAAAAAAACAACAACATAGGACACTGGATTGCAATTACGTCTGCCTTTTTTTAGTGGAATTCACATGTATCTCGTGAAAACAGTTATTATCTATTTTTAGAATATTGCGCGTCATTATTTATGTGATATTTATATTCATATTGATAAGTAATAGCCTTCGATGACATATTTGCGTGTTATTCATATTTAATTACGTAATAAAAAATATTATGTATAGAATAATATTAATTTATTTTTATTGAATAAATAAGAAATAGTAATAACCCCAACCCACTTGATTTATATTTCATATTTTTATTTATCAAAAATATCATCCAAGTACAATTATATAATACTTCAAAAATATTTAATAATTTTTTCTAATCGAGTCGTCAGTGTCCCTTGCCTAACTAATAAAAATTGGATCATTGTTGTTATAATGTAAAGTATTATTTATTATGTTATTAAATAAAAGCAATATATAAACCATATTACAAAGTATTTTGGAACTATTCCATATTGGATTGCACTAAAAGTTTTAGTGCAAATCAATATTTTGTTAGTTTTTTCAACTAAAAACTGGTACAATGCAATCTTCTTATTTGTAACAATGCAATTTCCTTATTTGTTTAACTGACTAACCCACTGTATTAGACTCTAGAGAAATAATAGGGTATGTAGGCTTGTTTGGTTAAATCATTATTTTAATGGAATTATTAGTACTTAAAATACTATAGATTGAATTATTAGTGTAGTATTTTTTATACAGAATAATATTTGATTGAGAATAGAATAACTTAAAAATAAATAATACATTATTTGGTTTAACATAATTTTAAAAATATTAATTTTTTATATATAAAAAAAATATCCAAAATAGTCCCAGAATTATCAACTCACCCATCTCCCCCTTCCCTAGGATTAGAATAGTTCCCAATACAAGGTGTTAAATTGGTTTGGAAATTTTCTTAATTTCATCAAAGTGGTTACCAAATATGAACAAATATAGAACTATTTCAAATAAATTTTATCCCACATTAATATTCATGCAATTAGACATGCCGGTAAGGTATTAAATAAAGAATAACTAATACTATAGATATTTTAGTATTGAAAGAGAATAAAATTTGTGAACCATGTGTTTTTCTTCATATAGTAGTTAAAATAATTATATCCTTCGATTCAATTATAAATAATATAATATAATATAATTCAATCACGCACCATATAACTAATACAATTTAATCACATTCTATGATTAGTACGTACAATTCAATTCCGAGGGCGTAGTACACTAGAATGCAATTAAATAAGTGCTGCTTTTGACATTTATATTGGCATTTAAAGCCGCTGCATACCAACAATAATGTGCAATGTGAACAACTGTGGAATTCTCAGCGTGAAACTAGGAATTTCATACATTTCTGCATTTCATTTTAGGGGGGGGCATGGCCTGCCAGGCCGGGTTAGGATAGTCCTACCCGGTTCAATTACCAAAAGAGTTGAGGCCCAAGATCGGCCCAACATGATAGTGGGGTTTAATCCTAAAAGGCTGGAGCCCACCCAAATGAAAAATTATATGGCCCACCATTAAAAAAAAGAATATAAAAAATTCTCTCATGTGTAAAGATAGGGGTTTACACGTAAGGATGGCCACTTTAGGCGGGTTGTTTAGCGGAAAATGCATAATTCGTCTCTGCCCCGCACCCTTGCCCTGGCATCGAGTAGGGTTTTTTTTATCCCGCACCCACGTCATCGGGTAACCTGCAATATGCAAATAATTCAAATATGCTGTTACATTTTTACTATGTAGTTTAAAACATTAAAAATATTAAAAATATTTATAAGAATTTTATTATTTTAATGTAAAACAAATTATAAGAAATAAAAATAAATATATCTCATTCAAAACAATAAAAATATATATAAAACCAACCCAATAATAAATATTTGAAACCAAATCAAGTATTTAGGCTTACAACACATACTTGCAAGTTGAAACAAATTTTCAAATATTAAAGTTTACAAAATAAAAAATAATCAAATGACAAGATTAGGGACTAGGGTTTGTATTATTGTAATTGTAAAATTATATATATATATATATATATATATTAGTAATATGTAGGTCGGGTTCGGGTCGATGGATATAATCTCAGTCCCGTTCCCGCCCCACTGCGGGTATTTTTAAAAAAATCCGACTCCAACCCGAATCACTATTGGACCGGATAAAATTCGCTCGAAATGCTACGAATAAGATTGGATATCCGCGGATCGAATAAAAATTGTCATCCCTATTTACATGGATTTGATTGGAACTTTTGCACAAGGAATTCTCGAGTTGGAAAACTAAAGAATTAGTAAAATCGAAATTTAAAAATCTACTTGAATTAGAGATATTCTCTTTAATAAAAAATACAATAAAGAGAAAATTCTCTCAACTTCATTAAACTCAAAATTAACTCTCTTGGCCCTAGCTAAGATTTTTATAATTTATTTGTAATGGTAAAATCTTAAATTAAATAATTAATCCATTAAAAAAGTTGAATCTTATTAAATTATTAATTAATTAAAAAAATTTAAAAAGATAAATTTAAGATTAATTCAAATTTAGCTACTAAAATATATAAAAATGTATCAAAACAAATGGTATAAAAAAAACTTTTTAAATAACATTATTACCAAAATTAAAATTTTTTAAAGTCAAACTCTTATCATAAGAAAAAGATTAGTAAATATTGTAAGCTATCTACATTATTTTGACCTGTTGTGGCGGCCAGTAATTTGGTTTATTTTGACTTGTTGTGCCGACTGATAGTTTAATTAATTGCTTGCTATCAGATTAACTATTCGTGTTTGTGTGTTTATAATTGGTCATTTTAAGGACTCGATTGAGAATTAGTCTAAAAGTTTAATTTTTTGATTTTTTGTATTTTTAGTTAAAAAATTAAATTAAATTCAAAACAGATTATTTGGTAATTTAGTTTTTAAGCTAATTTTTTTTTAAAATTAGTAATTTGGATAAAAAGCTAGTTCTTTTATTTTTTATTCAAAGTAAATAATTTTACCCTTATATATATTTGATATTAATAATAATATATAGTTGGTAGCGGTAGTAAATAAGTTATAAATAAGGAGTATTATTATTTTTTAAAAATAGTTGGAGTTTGAATAGAATATTCTAGGTGTTTGTGTTTTGATTTGATTTTTAAAATTTTTAGCTTTATTATTTTTTTTTCAAACCAAACACCTAGACTTTTTAGTGTTTTTAGCCAAAAAATTTAAAAACTAAAGTTGTCAATCATAACCTAAGAGTTCACCTTTCCTTCTAAAAGATAATTAAGTGAGCTAAGGTAGTCCATATTTATTCAGTAGATATGTTACAAAAAAATAATAATTATTCGATGATCTCGAAGTACTATATAATAATTTTACATGATACTCTCATCTAATATCGTAATAACAAATTTTACGATAATAACATTATAACTCATTTTTGTTAGATGGATAGGAGAGATAAGAGATGACCCATATAATGTAAGTTGCAACTATTTATTTATCAAAAATATCACGTGATATCATCTACAAAATACTCTGATTGTACTTAATAATTTTTTTATAAGTAGAAGAAAATAGTAACTCATATATGTCACATCATATTCTAGGGGTAGCTAATAATTTTCCAAACAGAAGTCTTTTTTTTATCTCTAAGGAAAGAAAAATTAGAGGGATAATGTGGAAAATTAATAATAGTAATTCTATTCAATTAAGAAGGTCATGCCTTATTTAGCTTTAGCGGACAAACATGTAGAGATTAAGTAAGGAATCAATGGTACCTGTCCAAACTGGCTGAACAGTCTAGGGCACTTCCACGTGTGAGCGCACAAGAAATGGGTAAGATGCTCGTCGGTGACTTTTTACCGATAGACCCTCCGATGATCAAGTCAGGCAATGAATTAAAGAGAGAGGAAAGCTTGTGAGAGTAATTTAGCAGAGTTTCTTCTAGTAAAAAGATAGCATACATTTGCCATTTTGAACGTTGACTATTTATAGAAAGAAATATACTTAACCCGCTTTTAGAGTTCGATCCGACCCGAGCAGGCCGGGTTGTACTTTCTCTCTCTGATCAATGCATAGCAGTCAACAGTCTAATGGTGGCTTGTCAGTGCCATCATTAAATCTTTCTTTAATATTTATCTGCAAGTTTTTTTTGTCATATCAAGTAATCCATCAGTACCTAGACCTAGTCTAGGCTAAGGCAATCCTCTCTGACACCCTAGCCCTAGAGTGGGTTCAACTACTTCTGATCTCTTATCATTAGCTCCCTATTCTGATCCGCATATCACGACCACTTATCATCGTATATATGGCCCTAAGCTTGGCTTTCGAGGTCTTTTAACACCTGTTGCTCGGCTACCTCTACTAGAGCTCGGCCTGCTCAAGCCGAGCATGTCCTGCTCATGCTGAGCATGCCCTATTTAGCCCCACATGATCTACTCAGGCCTAGCATGTCCTGCTCAGGCCTAGCATGTCCTGCTCAAGCCAGCACGTCTTGCTCAGGCCTAACACGTCTTGTGTCCTACTCATCTTAGCATGTCATGCTCAGGCCAAGCACGTCTTATGTCCTGCTCAGCCTAGCATATTCTGCTCAGGCTAGCACGTCCTGCTCAGGCCTAGTACGTCTTGTGTCCTGCTCAGCCTATCATGTCTTGCTCAGGCCTAGCACGTCCTGCTCAGCCTATCATGTCATGCTCAGGCCTAGCATGTCCTGCTCAGCCTATCATGTCATGCTCAGGCCGACTATGAGTAACCTTATGCGAGGTAAAGAATGATGACTAGGAACTCTGGTGATGCCTTTCTATGCTTTACGTAGGATCTATCTGTGTATGATCAATATCAGACCTCTCTTAATTGCCCCATCACCTTGCTGTTGCTCGGGCTCCCGAGCTGCTAGAAGGTGATGAGTCTTTAAATGTGAATCGTCGTCTTGTTATGCCACTTTGATACCTAGTTGGGTTAGGACTTTAAGTGCTTAGCCTAGCCAGTGCTTCTCGTGCCTAGCTCGAACTAGGGCTTCTGGTTAGCGTTCAGCTCGAGCTACGCACTAGCCAAGCTAAGGCTTCTTGTGCCTAGCTCGAGTTAGGGCTTTTGATTAGCGCCTAACCAAGTTAGGGCTTCTGGTGCCTAGATCGAGCTAGGGCCTCTGGTGCATAGTAGAATTTTTTTTTCAAATCGACTAGGACTTTTGGTGCCTTAGCCGAGCTAGCTAGGCACTAGCCAAGCTAGGGCTTCTGGTACCTAGATCGAGCTAGGGCTTTTGATTAACGCCTAGCCAAGCTAGGGCTTCTAGTGCCTAGCTCGAGTTAGGGCTTTTGATTAACGCTTAGCCACGCTAGGGCTTCTGGTGCCTAGCTCGAGTTAGGGCTTTTAATTAGTGCCTACCCAAGTTAAGGCTTCTGGTGCCTAGTAGCGATTTTTTTCAAATTGACTAGGACTTTTGGTGCCTCAGCTGAGTTAGGATTTTCGTGCCTAATAGCGATTTTTTCAAACTGACTAGAAAATTTGTTGCCTCAGCCGAGCTAGGACTTTTCGTGCCTAATAGCGATTTTTTCAAACCGACTAAGACTTTTTGTGCCTCAGCCGAGCTAGGACTTTAGTGCATAATAGCGATTTTTTTAAATCGACTAGAACTTTTGTTGCCTCAGTCGAGCTAGGATTTTTGTGCCCAGTAGTGACCTTTAGAATCAACTGGGTCTTTGGTGCCTAACCGACTTAGGTCTTGTTATGGTATAATCTGAATCGTTCTCTAAAATTCCCAAAAAAGATCCTTCATTAATATTGCAAAAAAAATTTCACAATTCCCGCTTTAATGATAAAGTTTTCTTAGATTTTGGGCATTCCAAGGTCTTGGGACAGACTTCCCTTCCATATCAGCATTGGTGAAGGTCACATTTTCGGCTGAATACTCGCTGCTCGGCCCCTTCCTCTTGCTCAAGTTCTTCTGTCCAAGCTGGGTTTGCATTACCTCTCTATTGTGGCTGCTTCCCGACTGCTAGTCCTCATCTCGTTCACTGTCCCAACCTTATAGTTGTCGTCTTATAGAGCTCGACTACATCTTCTATAGCTTGATCTACTCAGGTCTAGCATGTACTGCTCAGGCCTAGCATGTCCTACTCAGGTCGATCATGAGAAACCTTATAACTGTCATCCTCTAGAGGTCGGCCACATGCTCTGCTTAAGCCGCAGCATGCTGCTCCACCCTGGTCTTTTCTTTGTCAATGAATCGCTCGAGGTGTCCAGCCTTTACTTGATCTTCAAGGAACTTCTTGAATTGTTTGCAATTCTCTGTCATGTGTCCATGATCCTTGTGATAGGAGCAGCGCATTTTATCATTCCTTTTGCTTGGGTCCCCGGGCATCTTCGAGGGCCAAACAAACCATGGTTTGTCCTTGATCTAGGGAAAGAGTTTGTAGATGGGTTCCTTGAACACCGTGTTGGCCACTTCATAGCTGGTCTCTGGCTCTTTCCGCACTCTTTTCCCCTAAGGTTCTTCCTGACCTTGCCTTCCTTCCTCTCAACTCGGGTCTCGTTTTGGGCTGCCTGCGCAGGCACTCATTGGCTGTTTCTCTCATATTCTCCTCCACCTTCGCGTACTGCTCAATCCTTAGCATTAGCTCGGCCATGCCTTGGGCTAACCTCTTGGTCAGGGAGTGCCTTAGTTTGTGGGTTTTGTCTAACCCGATCTTGAACGACGCTACAGCGAGTTGCTCATTGCAGTCATCAATATCGTTAAATGTCTCCCAATAGTGCCGAGCATTTGACCTTAGGCTCTCACTCTCTGCCTTCTTAAGATTGAGCAGGGAGTCAACTTTCCTTAGTTTCCTACTATTGGTTATGAACCTTGTTGCAAACAACTCGGCTAGCTATTTCCAACTCTCAACCGACCTAGCCAGAAACTTGTTAAACCACCGCAATGCTACCTCACCCAAGCAAGAAGGGAATATCCTGTACATGAGGGCATCATTCCCATTCCAAAGGGCCATCATCTGTTTGAAATGTCTTATGTGACTCATAGGGTCTGTTTTTCCATCGTAGAGGTTGAACTTTGGCGATTGAAATTTCGTGAGCGGGTCTGCCCCGACCACTTCCCTTGTGAAGGGAGAAGCCGATATTTGCTCCAGCGCCCTCCGTGTAACATCCTTAGTTGATCTTTTTGAGGGTGGCAGCAGCTTCCCTTCGAGCTGAAGGTGGAGCCACTACTTCAGGTCTTCCTTCTTGTCATTGCGCCTAAGCTCCTACGCAGCCTGGCATTCCATTGCTCTTGGGTGTACCACTGGTGCATGAGTGTTATTGGAGACTTGTGTCTGGTCTTGTCTCCTCCTCTTTGAGCCTGAGACAAGTCTCCTGTCTGAGGCCACATCTTGCTACTCAAGCGGAGGCTCCCTCCTTCCACTGCGACTGGCCTGAGGCCGATCAAGGCCTCTTCTTAGATCTCTGTTGGACCGCTGGTGGTCTGACTGAACTCTTGGTGAGCGTCGCCGGCTCATGCGAATCCTCACCTCATGGAGCTCTTGCTAGAGCATGACCAGCTACTGGTCTCTCCTGTTCAGTTCGTCCTGGTACTCCTACACCACTTGCTGTATCGAGTAGCTTGGGGAGTAGTCTCCTTCAGATGGTGTGGTTTCATGTGAGCTACCAGCATGAGTTTGCTCTCTTTTCTGGTTGATCCTGGACCCACCAATGTGGACTTCGGAGTGCACAGGATGCCTTCTTCGATGGTGAGTTGCATGTGATGCCCCTGCGCGTGGTGCGCGTTGCTCCATCAACTCCTCATAGGCGCGGTTGCCTCAGCTAGCCATGGAGGCATTCTTAGAGATTCCCACATATGGCACCAAATTGTAGAGGATTAAGTTAGGGATCTATAGTAACCGTCCAAGTTAGCTGAACAGTCCAGAGCACATCCACGTGTGCCTGCACAAGAAATGGGTGAGATGCTCGCCGATGGCTTTTTACCAGTGGAGCCTCCAATGATCAAGTTAGGCAATGGATTAAAGAGAGAGAAGAGCTTGAGAGAGTAGTTTAGCAGAGTTTTTTATAGTAAAAAGATAGCATACCTTTGCCTTTCTGAACGTTAGCTATTTATTGAAAGAAATATACTTAACCCGCTTTTGGAGTCCGACCCGACCTGAGCAGGTCGGGTTGTACTCCCTCTCTCTAATCAATGCATAGCAGTCAACAGTCTGATGGTGACTTATCAGTGCCATCATTAGATCTTTCTTTAATATCTTTCTGCAAGTTTCTTTTGTCATATCAAGCAGTCCATCAATACCCAGATCCAGTCTAGGCTAAGGCAACCATCTCTGACACCCTAACTCTAGAGTGAGTTTAACTGTTTCTGATCTTTTATCATCAGCTCCCTCTTTTGATCCGCATATCACGGCCATTGATCATCGTATATCTCGCCCTAAGCTCGGCTTTCAAGGTCTTTCAGCACCTGTTGCTCGGCCACCTCTTCTAGAGCTCGGCCTGCTCAGGCCGAGCATGTCTTGTTCAGCCATGCATGACTTGCTCAGGCCTAGCACGTCCTGCTAAGGCCAGCACGTCCTGCTCAGTCATAGCACATCATGTGTCCTGCTCAACCTAGTATATCCTGCTCAGGCCAAGCACGTCTTGTGTTCTGCTCAGCCTAGCATGTCATGCTTAGACCAGTACGTCCTACTCAAGCTTAGTACGTCATATGTTCTGCTCAGCTTAGCATGTCCTGCTCAGCCTATCATGTCCTGCTCATGCCGACTATGAGCAACCTTATGCGAGGTAAAAAATAATAACTAGAAACTCTAGTGATGCCGTATTATACTTTACGTAGAATCCATCTGTGCATGATCAATATCCGACCTCTTTCAAAACATATTATAAAAAATAAATAAATAAACCCACTAAATTCTTATGAGCATGAAATGGACAAGGTTAATAAGGGTAAAATAAAAAATGAACAAAAAAATAGTTGTTGACATCAACTAATTTTGTTGATTTTCTTAACGGTTTACTATAAAAAAAAAAGGTAGTCTAAAATAATAAAAAGTAAAAAAAATGTAAAAGGGATGCTCTTGTCATTTAAGAAAGCATATGGGGGTCATGTAATTGTCAGGATCTTTAAGTCAGTTTAATTGATTAACCATAAAAATAAATACAAATATCATATTTTAATATATTTCTTCCCTTATTTTAGAAATTATAGCCAAGAAGTTTTTTTTTTTTAAAAACTTGAAACTACTAATTATACGCCTACCTCATATTAATCTTTGAACTTGAAACTACTAATTCAATTTTTTAAAAATTTAAATTTTTAAAAATTTAAAACATAAAAATACACATGTCAACCATTTATCGTTCCTTCATTGACTATTTCAACCAATATAATAATGTTATTTAATTTATTTATGATATTAGTCATTGATTCTCTAATGAATATGGTAACCTTATTTGGAATTGTTGATACATAACATTTTTGGGCATACTTTCTATTAAATTTATAAGTGTTATACTCGATCAACTTTTTTTCTTTTTGAACAAAAAAAAGTTTTTCTTAACAATTGTGTTCTTTATATGAGTATAGTTGGTCAAAATATTCATATAGATTACATATAATTTAAAAAATTAAAATAAAATAATAAAATAAATCAATTAGGATCAGCTCCATGTGAATTATTTAGGCATAGACCACCACAACAATTATTTTAGCAATAAGATTAAAATTACACATAGTATAAACTAATACAAGACTCTAACTTTATATTATATATAATATGATACCATATATAGTGTACATAACACGGGTAGAGTACTAGTTTTTCATTAAAAATCATAAGATTTTTAAATGTTTTTTGCTTCGGTATTAACAAAGAGTAGAGTAATATGTAAAAAAATATTAAATAGTATTTCAGAATTACTAGTAATTTTTTTTATATATAAAAAAGCATAGTTCACGGTAATACAATTACAAGTGTTGATTTTGAGATTTATATGGGTATTTAAAGCCGCCGGAGACCAACAATAATGTGCGAATTCCGGGTTCGTCCAGTCTGGCCCGACAGAGTAATGAAAGGAATAGTAGCCCAAGATCGGCCCAATATGAAAGTGGGTTTAATCAAAATAAATATTTTAAACAATACTTGAAATTAATATATTTTTATATATTACTTTGAAATAAATCTTTTATATGGTTTTTTTAATAAATATTTCTACCAATAACTCAAACTAATATATTTTTAAAAATGTTCTTGTTATACAAAATAATATTAACCCTAAACTCGAAGATTCGGACAATAAAAAAACTGTTAAAACTTCTAAATAATTTATTTTCTTTAATAAATTTTTTTCAAATTTAAGCCTTGTGAGCATAATTCTTTAATTAATCTCGTCACGAGAAACTAAAAAAAAAAAAAAAACTAAAACAAGAAAAGAGAAGACAGAAGAAAAAATCACCTTAAAAAAAGAATTCCAAAACACATTAAGAGTTGGTTTGGCAATTTCGCTTAAATCTTTAAGCCGTCTTTTTTGCTTTGAGCAATTTTAAGCCAAAATTTTAAGTCAAAAAATTCATTTGGTTGAAAAGATAATGACTTTTAAGCCACCAAAGAAGTCAAATAAGCTTAATGTAAAATTTCATTATTGCCCTTTAACTTAAATGAGTTGGGATATGATTGTTTGATTAAAAGTTGTTTAATTTTATATGTAGAAGAGTAAAATTAAAAATTATCATAAAAAAAACAAAAAAACAAAAAAACAAATAAGCTTAAAGTTGGGAGTTGAAAAATAAAATTTGACTTTTTGGGTTTAAATCAAAAACCAAAAAGTCGATAGCCAAACGAATGCCCAATGTCTTGTATACCCTCGCTTGAAAAGTTCCAATTCCATCTCATTGGCCATTATTTTTTATTGAATCTAATCTCGTGTCTTTTCCTAAAACGCTCAAATTCAAACAAAAGGAACTTCCAAAGCTCTACTCCTCAAATGGGCAAATTGGTTTTCAAATTGGAAGTTTGATGTTAAAGCATGTTCCCGGAAAAAATAATACCGTTCCTAAACCGATTTAAATAGGACAAACAGATGATTCGCAGGCCTTAATACAAGTATTTTGGCTGCAACCATGGTTCTGACCTCAATACAGGAAGGTGAAAATGTATAAAGCACAGCCAGAAAATGACTCAAAGCATCCATAGGGTGGCCTAGAGAATTCTACAATAGGCTTGATCAATGGTCAAAGAACATAACTAGTGTTTTGAAAATTATGGTAAGACATTCGCCACGAAGAGCACCAAAAAAACACAAAATAGGAACGATGGCAATACTGCAAAAGGCAACAGCCAACGAGCTACTTCATGTTTCCAAGACCTCTACTCGAACGCATCATCATCGTCATCAGGAAGGGGTTGACTAGCTGCTGCAGCCAGCTCAGCTTCATGCCTGTTAAGAGTATACCGCAAAAGGAGAGAGACACCATAAATTGATTAGCAGCAAACCTCAAGTGAATCGAACAAAGATGAAGCACTCCTTTCTTTGTTCAATAGATTATTTCTAGTCTAAGTAGCATGGATATAGGTAGGTGACATGACATGAACATGCCAACGCGTCTTTAATATAAGTCAAATATATGAATGATTTGTTCAAAGATAATGAAAAAAATGCAACATATCATTAATTAAATTAGATGCCCACCTATTACATCCTATATTGCAAAACATATTTAGTGTGCATAAATTGCATTTTGAAAATTGCAAAAAAATTAATACTAGTAAGAGATTCATGCATAAGATGTGTTTGGAGGATTTAAGAAATGTCAATGTGTCATCGAAGTGTCGAAAAAGCTTTTGGATATTATAAATTTAATTTTTTGTAAAAGGGTGTGTGAAGAATGTCGGTGTTCGACATGGTTGTCAAACACGGCGTGCTCATTCGTAAAAGTGTCGGTGCTTCTTAGTTTCTAGTTAAATGCAGACAATCACAAAATAATATGTCCAAGATTATGTTTCATTCCCAGGCTCTCCGTTTCCCTAAAGTTAAAAAATTTAAGAACTATGGAACCCCCACCCAGCCCCCACCCAAAAAAATCCCTTCTAGGGTGATATTCTAATATTCGACTCTTTTCATGTAATGAAGTGTGGCAACTGCAATACACAGTCAGGAGAAAGAACTTCAGAAGACAATGCGTAAAGTAAAAGATTATGTAGGAACAAGTCTTACTGTTGCTGTGCAGCCAAGTCAATATGCACTTCTGGAGGAGCAAGTGCAGGAGATTCCACAAAATGAAGATTAGGGTCCCTACCATTACCAAAGCAATTATCAAATTTTAGGTAGGCCCATGGTATCTGCAAACATTGAAGAAAAAAAACATTCTGCTATTCCATTACCCTGCAAGCTTCCTAGCAAGGTACAAGAAAGGTTTTTCGAAGTTGTAGTTACTCTTGGCAGAGATTTCGTAGTACTGCAAATTCTTCTTCCTGTGGAATGTGACCTGCTTTGCCTTGACCTGCCTGTTCTTCACATCAACCTTGTTTCCACAAAGAACAATGGGTATATTCTCACAGACCCTACAACAGCCACAAAAAAAAAAAGAAAGAAAGAAACATTTTGTATATCAGAAGAAATGAACACCACAGAACAGATAAGTTTCAAGCATTTCTTAAACACACCTGCACAAATCTCTGTGCCATGTGGGAACATTCTTGTAGGTCAACCGAGCAGTAACATCAAACATGATGATTGCGCATTGCCCGTGAATGCTGTAATGAGAAATTGATGATTTTAAAATGCACAAATTAGAATCTGCACAAGGATTATAATAAAGTTGGTGTCTTGAGCAGATTGCAATGTATCTCAAGAATAATAACAGTATCCTGAGGAAGAAGAACAAAGTTTACAAGTCCTTATATTTGAAGAAGAAAAAGAGGAAAGTACAAACTGCCGGGCCCTACAAGTACTTATAGAACCTTCTCATTGCTCTCAATCCTAAGTGTCACTCAGATCCCATCAATCCATGGAAATTGAGACAGCTGCAATTCTCTCCCTAAAAGGAAAATGAAATATAATACACCAAATGATCTTCCAAAAGTACGAGGAAAATGTGAAGCTTTACAACTAAAAATTTCCATTTGCCAAACTAAACTATACTGGAATATAGGATTTTCCGTCTTCTTGCTTTCTTCCATCCAGTAAAACCATGGAAACTATAATCCATTCCTTCAATTTAAGTGAAGAACACCTCTAGAGATATAAATCCAAAAAGATTGGCATAGTTTCCCTAAAACTAATAATCCTTTTAATGTGAAACTCTTATAAGATTATATCAATAAACCATTTTAAAATGCATTAGATCACCCATATCCCGGCCAAAGCCAGTGTAAATTCCTACAGTAATAGTCCCATCAAGTTACTTTTGCTGACATCCTCCATCCTGCAGTATCCCTGTTAAAATGTCATACAAGATTGTTGACATTTAATATATTTATTGAAGTATAAATATATCAGCCAAAATGATACACAAATTAATCTCCATTACGAAATGCTTGTAACAGTTGCTAACACTTTCCACCAAGAACAATGCAAGATCTGTGATTTATATCCTGTAAAAGAGCTGCTAACAGTTAGTACCTGAGTTCCTTATAAAAGTTCTCAGTTCCACTATATATGGTGAGATTTATAAATAAACCCACCGCTCCCTAGTGTTGGTTGATACCCATGATTGCTGCAAAACAGAATCATAGATTGAATCTTATTTGTTCCAACAATCAAATGCAAAATTCACATTTCCCGTTGCAATGTTGGAAACAACTGCATCAATATAAGGTACACCGGTCAACATATCTTACCACCAGACGATTTGCTAGTTGGTGAGGCAATAGCTTCTTGGACAAATGAACTTTTTAAAATTGATCATTTTTTTGAGTTCCTATGATAATATGCAACATAAAGAATTTTAAAGTTTAACCACAGATTAAAAATAAAGCATGGGTACAAGATCCACAAATATGCTACCCAACATGCAGTGGGAAGTTCCATAAGCAGCAGTTAGATTAAACAAAACACTCTTGACTAGGAAATAGTAATCGATGATGTGCAAACACTTACTAGTAACCATCTCTAAGGCCACCAAATTTCTCTTGTCCAGCGGTATCCCAGCAATAAAATCGGATTTTCCCACAGTTTGTGAAGAAGTCCAAAGGGTGTACTTCAACACCAATGGTTGCTGTTTGATGCAAAAATTAGGTTATCAAATTAATACACAATGGTACTCAGAAGAATCTAAAAAATGAAACAGAAATCAGTAAAGAGGGGCAATTATCAAGTGATGTAACTCAAAATCCTTCTGCCCACACAAAATTATCTAACCTACAGAGATAATTGGAAATCAAACCCCAAGTAAGAACAGTTATCTTATTGAGACACTTACGTTCATACTTCTTCTCAAATTCACCAGTGAGATGTCTCTTCACAAAAGTTGTTTTGCCTGCATCATTCAACAACATTCAAGCTTATCCAAAAAAAAAGAAAAGAAAAAAACAGCAGGAACCAAGTGGATCAAACAATCAACTGCTCCACTTTGTTCAATCTAAGTAGTTCATAAACATTCTTTGGAAAATAAGGCTAAATTTGGTTTCAATTTAAAAAATCGTTCTATCTCCTGTTCTTGAAAACTGGAAAAACATATACATTACAGGAAACGCAGTTGGAAAATTGTTTCTTAAAACTGTTTAGAAAAATATTTTGTATACACCTCATTTTGGGGAGATAGACCTGAATTGGTTCCAAATTATCAAAAAAAAAAATGGATTCATTGGTGCTTTTATCATGCCATTGTCTTGCTTTTTAAAAACACCTAAAACAAACATAAAATGGAAAGACAAAAACTGCAAAAACGACATGAATCAGGCATGAACTACCCATTAGATTACACTTTGGCTATTGAGAAGAAGACGGGGCAATGGGTATCATGACAACTTCCTTAAGCTTCTTACTTTTCTTTCCCTCATCTTTCCTGGGACCAAATAGAGGCTTCAGGCTTAGCCACTGTTTCGTCTGAAAAGGGGGGGGGGGGTGTTCAGAGCTTTTTTTGGGTCATTTTTTAATTTTTTTAATATTTTGATATAAACATTTTATTTTTCCGGCTCACTAAAGACAGAAAAACACACACAAACTGTTTAAAGTTGGCTTTTTTGTTTTTTCTGAAATTTTTTAATTTTTAATCAAAAATTTTTACTCAGTCTTCAAGAGGATTCTATAAAGCATAAAAAAATTCGTTAAACACAAGAAGAAAAAAAAAGCCCTATAAAAAAAAACAACCAAACACACGAAAGACCTCATATCCTAATGACAATTACAACTTCAAGCTTAAGAAACATTCAACGAAAACAATATTTGCCCTTGCAATCAAAGAATGCAAATTCACAATAAAAAAATGAGAGAGAGAGAGAGAGAGAGAGAGAGAGAGAGAGAGAGAGAGAGAGAGAGAGAGAGAGAGACAGTTATAGATAAATAAAATACCAGTTCCTCCATCACCGACAATGACGAGCTTGAAGCTCGGGTAATCAACAGTCTGTTGGTTCGGCAAAGCCTGCAAATACAAAAAAGAACCAAAAAAAAAAAAGCCACGCAAATATTAACCCTAAAGCTCCATTGCTATTAGAAATCTTCAAAGCAAAAGAAGGGTAAATTTAACGTGAAAAAATAACAGTAACAGATCGTGATCCATTTAGAGCGAGAACTATGAGTTCATAAATTAGACCCCAGACTCCAAATCCAAAGGAAGCACGAATTAACGAGATCGGAGAGGAGATTAGAAAGAAGATAGATTGGGCTAAAAGATTCACCATTTGATCTGATTAATCTGATTCAGTGGCGTTCTTGAGATTTTTTGTGTAGGACTCGATCGAGAGAGAGAGAGAGAGAGAGAGAAGAGAAGAGAAGAGAAGAGACGGTGAGTTGTGGAAGGAGTGTTTATAGAGAGATGCGGGGTAGGTTCGAGTTGACGCGACCTCCTAGAGATCAATCTGAGCCAGTTTTTGGGTTAGCCTCTTTTTTTTTCTTTTTTTTTTTTTTAGTAATTTTTATGTTTTTTAATTTTTTTTTAGTAATTTTTAAGTTTTTTTCTTTTTTTTTATAAAATAAATAAATATCAAATTATATAAAAATAATATAAAAAATAAAAAAAAACTAATAAGTCAAATTAGTTAATTTTCTTATTTCTTTTAAACCAAAAAACTTAAAAAATAAACTAGTCCAAACACAGGTCTAATTTAGAATAAAACAAAAAAAAATAACAAAAAAAAGTATTTAGATTTTTATTTTATATTTTTTATAAAAAATTTACATTAATACATAATTTTTAGAATCATTCTTAAAAAGTAAATCTCCAAATATTGGTAATTACTTATAAATTACATGTATTCATCAGGTTAAAACAATTTAGAGAGAATCGAACAGGATTTCTTTCCGAGTTTACAATTAATTTTAGTAACAACTATAAATAGCTGGATTACTCTAATATTTTTATTTTATTTTATTAATATTTTTTTATTATTTATTTTTGATAAATGAAAACAAGTATAAATAATAAGTTGTCAATAATTTTAACTTTTTTGTTTTTTTTTAGATTTTGTATTTTCTTCAGAATATTTTATTTTGACAATACATTTTGACAGAGGATTTAAAATGTTAGAAAAGTAAATTTAATTAAAATAAAAAATTCCAATAAAATGAAAATAAATAATATATGGAATTAATTAACAAATTGCTATCCTAAATCAGACTTTATTTTTTTAAGAGTTCTAAACAAAAATGCTCTGCATTTATAAATTAAATTCATAATTTTATCAATTAGAATCATTCTCATTTCAGTGTTAATAAAATTTCTCAATTATAATTAAATTGAATTTCATCGTACTCTTAACTAGTTTTTATCTTGAGATTTGAATCATATGCCTTGTTTGGTAAAATTTGTGCAAGTTTAATTTTTTTATTTAAAAATTTACTTATTCAAATTGTCTCAACAAGATAAATTAAAGAAATAATTACAAAATAAAAATTTCTCTCAACACAAAAAACAAGTAATATAAAATATAACTTATTAATTTATTAAACAAGTAATATAAATTATGACTTATTAGTTTATTTTGGTTTTTAAAATTTTAATTTTTTTTATATTTTAATAAATAAATATTTTCAAATTTATTTTTATAAGAAGAATTCAAAAATGTAACAATTTAATTAAATAATTTAAAATAAAAATAACCAAATAAGGTGACTTTAGGCATAGTAGTTATTTAATATTCCTAAAGCACTCTATGCTTTGTTTGCGTGTTGTTTCTATTTAATCACATAGCAAAAATTATTTTGCGTAGCATGGTATTAATTTACTTTTGGTAAATAAGTAAGAGATAAGAATAATCAATTTAATATACATAATACGTTTTTATTTTATTCAAAATATCACTTAGACAATGACACGTAATACTTTAAAGGTCCTATTAATCACTGTCTATTGAGCAGTAGTTAATAGAACAAATAATAGAACAAATAAGACAAAAAAATTTAATATCAACACACTTTTAGATGTTGAATATACCATTTTTACATATATTAATATATTTTGTACAAATATCTATACATTATAAATTTCTTATCTATCGCCCTAATGAACAGTGATTAGCATTTTTCATACTTCAAAGTACTCAATAATTTATCTATTATATAATTATGTTTTTAATTTAATATCTCAAGTTATCAGACAACAGGAGAGATGGCAATGGGACGGGACAGCTCTCCTATCTCCGTTTTCTATTTGACTGGGATTGAGACAAAAACAAATATAAAAAAAAGTAGCGAAAAAGATAGTGGAGACGAATATACTTCATGAATAGTTTTTAAGATTTAAAATATAGATATTAATAAAATTTATAAATAATATAATAAATAAAAATAAGTAGTTGATGAATCAATATAATTAAAAATACAAAATGTAAAAAATATAAAATAAAAGTTAGAGTTAACATTTTAATATTTAAAAAATATATATTTTATACATATATTAATATATAAAAATAATTAATTTATGTAATCAAGAGCTATGTGAGAAAAAACGAGGCAAGAAAGGTAAATGTCATCTTTATCGTGTTTGTTAGAGTAATTATTCAATATTCTCGAAGTATCACGTAGCATGTTCACGTGATGTTCCAAATAAATATAGTAGTAACAAATTTTATGATAGATATATGATAATTAATTTTATTAAAAAATTAAAAATAAATATAATTTTTATTATATAAATTATAATTATTTATTTATTAAAAATATCACATTATACTACTTATATAATAATTTGAAAGTATCAAATAATTTGTCTTTTTGTCTTTTTGTTGTGAGACAGAAAAAAAAACGTATAAAGTGGGACAGGAACGGGAAACGAGCGGGTTGGAAAAAATTGCCTAAACGGGACAAGTATATAACTACGTTGCAAGAAACACGGAAGACTATCCCCATCGGCCATAGCACAAGAAAGCTTCTCTGTCTCGCTCTCTTTTCCGGGTTCACAATGAACTCGCCTTCCGATCCCTCCAACCAGTAAGTTCTTCATAAATCACATACTATATGCTCAAGCACACACATATATATGATCCATTCATTGTGTAATCCTTTTGTCGTTTTCGTAACCATGTCAGATCCCCCTTCTTTCCCTCTCTCTTGATTCTGAAATTGGATGTTTGATTTTGATTTTTCAAGGCAGGCTGCTTTAAGGAAACAGAAGAGAGGATTCCCTATCAAATTTCTGGTTCCCCTAATTTATGCTCCTGTTCTTCCTCTCAGTAAGTTGTGAATTTGATTGTGTTGTTTCATTGTAAATTTTGTTTAAGCGTACGTTTCTTATGATGGATTTGATAAGTTATGGTGGCGTTTGGAGTAAGGATAAAGCTCCTCCCAAGAGCAAGCGACCTCGCAATTCTATTTTGTGGGTTTGAGATGGGCTGATTCAAACCGTTCATGTTGTAGGTCCCACAAAAATTTAACTTGACCGGAGGATATCTGTTGGTTATTTAGAAAACCAAAGATTAAGAATAATGAGAGAAGTTAATTTAGAGATTGCAGAAGACTAATTTTATTGAGCAGCAAATTATTTATTTATACATCATAATGAAAACTGAATTGCAAAAATCTGCTAAACAATTGTAGAAAAATCTGCTACATGTTGAGTATAACAGTTAAGTACCTAAAAAATAGCCTGAAGACATGGTCATAATCCTAAACAATAGCAACAAATAAAAATGATTCAGCTCCTAAACAATAGCAACAAATAAAACTGATTCAGCTTCATGAGTCATGCCAGTTAACACTCCTCTTTGACTCTGGAGTTGCATACACCAAGTTTCTGCCTCAGGAATTCATATCTAATCTTTGAAAGTGTCTTTGTAAGGATGTCAGCACTTTGATTTTCTATTTTGCAGTAGATTAGCTGCACTTCTCCTTCCCTTTGTACCTCTCTTAAAAGATAAAACTTTATCTTGAAGTGTTTTGTTTTACCATGGAACACTGGATTATTAGCAATTGATATTACAGCTTGGTTGTCAACAAATATTTATGTGCCTTCTTGTTGTTCCATATGCAATTCTTTCATGAGTTTCCTGATCCAAATGGCTTGATTCACAGCAGCAACAACAGCTACATATTCTGCTCCTGCTGTGGACTGAGCTATAGCTTCTTGCTTCTTAGAACACCATGAAAATATTCCAAAACCAAAGCTAAAACAGTAACCTGAGGTGCTTCTCATATCATCAACACATCCGGCCCAATCACTATCAGAATAACCATGGAGACTGAAGTTTTTAACTTGACTGAACCTGATTCCATAATCAATTGTGCCCTTAACATTCTAAGAATTCTTTTTGCGGCTTGAAAATGAATTTCACTAGCACAGTGCATATACCTTGATAACAAACTCACTGCATGCATGATATCTGGCCTGGTTGCAGTTAAATACATTAGGCAGCCTATTAGACTCTTGTACAGCCTTTCATCCACCTTTTTAGCTCCATCTTCTCTGCAAAACTTCTCCTTTTGATTCATTGGAGTTGCAGTTGGCTTGCACTCTTCCATGTTGAATTTCTTGAGGACTTCCTTTGCATATTTTTGCTAGCATAGAAATATTTCATTTTGCTTTTGATGTACCTGCATACCAAGAAAGAATGTCATCCTCCCAAGGTCTGTCATTTCAAAGACATCTTTCATTTCTTCTTTAAACTTGTCAATCAACTCTTTGCTACTTCCTGTAACAAGTAGATCATCAACATACAGAGATATCACAAATATTTCATCATCAGCCTTCTTGATATATAAAGTAGATTCACTCAGACTTTTTTCAAAGCCTAAGTTTACTAAGTGTGCATTAATTTTGCTATACCAAGACCTTGGCGCCTGTTTTAAGCCATACAGGGCCTTTTTCAGTCGATATACCTTCTCCTCTTGTCCTTGAAAAACAAACACTTCAGGTTGCTCCACAAAAATTTCTTCCAAGTATCCATTCAAAAAGGCTGACTTTACATCCATTTGGTAAATAACCCAGCCCTTTTGTGCAGCAAGAGCCAACAACATCCTTAAGGTATCTAACCTGGCAACTGGAGCAAAAATTTCAGAAAAATCCATCCCAAACATCTGGGCATATCCTTTGACAACAAGTCTTGCCTTGTACTTGTTTACAGAACCATCAGGATTGAGCTTGGTCCTGTAAACCCACTTGACTCCTATAGCTTTCTTGTGTTTTGGTCTGTCTACCGACTCCCATGTCTGGTTGTTTTCAATCATCTTTAGCTCCTCCTTCATTGCAGCTATCCACTTCTTATCAGTTGCAGCTTCTTCATACCCTGCAGGCTCCATTACAGCAACATTACACCTTTGATAAATGTCAGAGAGTGATCTGGTTCCTCTAACAGGTTCATCATCCATATCATCATTCTCCTCCTGAACCTCAAGCTTCTTTTCATTCTCCCAATTATCTAACTCAAGGAATTGAACATCTCTGTTAACAATTACTTTGTTGCTTTGTGGTAAGTGGATCCTGCAGGCCTTTGAAATTGAGCTATAGCCTACAAAAATCTCAGATTCTGCTTTTTTGTCTAATTTGTCTCTCTTAACTCGTGGGATGTAAGAAAAACATAGGCAACCAAATGTCTTCAAATTAAGCAACTTTGGTTTGTAGCCATACCATGCTTCAAGTGGAGTCTTTTTCTGCAAAGCTTTTGTTGGCAATCTGTTTAGCAGAAAAACTGCTGTATTTACAGCCTCGGTCCAAATTTTTTTTGGCAGCCCTTTGTCATGAAGCAAGCACCTTGTCATCTCCATAATTATTCGGTTTTTCCTCTCAATAACACCATTCTGTTGAGGAGTGTAAGGTGCTGTCAACTGATGTTCGATGCCTGAATCTTCACAAAACTTGTTAAATTTTTCAGAGGTATATTCAGTTCCATTATCAGACTTGATCACCTGCATTTTGCATCCGCTTTGAGTTTCAACCCAAGCTTTAAACTTCCTGAAGATGTCAGCAGCCTCAGATTTAAGCTTCATAAAATAAATCCAGCACATTCTTGAGTAATCATCAATGAAAGCAATATAATACTTACTT
>JAOTRH010000013.1:11740906-11763928 GCA_034768845.1 Heliamphora exappendiculata | reverse complement strand
TCAGATTCTGTAAATTGTTGAAAGTTTAATAAAGATGTATTTTCTGGATCCCCGAACATGTATTTTATGTCGGCGTTAGAAATTCTCTCAACAGATACCTCTAGTTAGATTCCAAAGTCTTGACCCAAAACCTTACTACCTACCCGTTTATCGAAGATATCCCATATCTCATTTGTATCTTTCCATGACCCCCCAGAATCTTTATGCATTTAGTAATAGAATTTATCATTTTTTTTTAATTATCAACAATTCAGAAAAAAATAACATAAAAACTAGGTTAATACTTCGGCAGCAGCAAGCGAGCAAAGAAGCATATGAATATCTTCCATCTAAGTCTTTGGCTTCTCCAATGAAATAGCTAGTCTTGATAACGCATGAGCCACAAAGTTCTCATTTAAATCATAAAAAAAATAAATATTATTTACACATTTTGTCAAGTAAGTCTTTGGCTTTTATTTCCATTTCTATTTCTATTATAGTTAATTAATATTACAAGATTATATTTTAAATTCACTTTTTTATTAGTGAATGCAGGCAACTTTCATTATATTAAATAGAATAGGAGGGTTTTAAAGAATAGACTGTTCGAAATTTTCCATTACCCAAATCTCATCATACATTTAGTAATAGAATTTAAAGGTTAAATCAATAAAAGATATGTATTGTTTATCCACCTTGTCAGGTAGATCAACAAAATTTGTTTTCTTTTTAAATAATACCCATTATTATATTTTAAATTTGCTTTTTTTATAAGTGAGGGCAAGCAGTGTTGATCATATTAATTTGAATGGAAAACTTTAAAGAGTAGGTGGTTCGTATATTTTCATTATTCACATAATCTCATCATATATTTAATAATAGAATCTGCATTTTAAATCAACAAAAAGATAGGCATTATTTACACACCTTGTCAAGTAGGTCAATAAATTTATTTTCTTACGCATATTTTTTATTATAATTAATTAACATTACAATATTATAGTTCGTTGAAATACTGTAAAAACATCAAATTGGAATGGTTAGAATTTCTTTCTTATATTTTTTGGTTTTTGGTAAGATTGTTTTTTCTTTTATTGTTTTAATTATTGGCATTCAAATTGTACGTGTCCATTTTGTCATGGGTCGCCGTGGGATATGATTTATTTGCTTATTTTATTTTAAATTAATTTTGTTATTGTTTGTTAAACTATTATATATTTTGGACTAATCATATGGAGACATATCAAAAAAGTAACTTTTTTTAACCAAGATATGAAAGAATGTTAGAAAAATAGAAAATAAAAAATTATTAATAAGTCATATTTTATGTTGTTTATTTTTATGTTTAATGAATTTTTTTAATATTTCGATCAAGGTTCTTACTCTTCAATTTCTCTTTATTGAGATAATTTTTGAAAAGGTAAAAAATGTGAATACAAGATGAATAGAAAAAAGTCTATAAAAGATAAAAATAAGCAAGTATTACACAAATTTGTGTAAACAGTGTATTTGTATATCGATCTTGCTAATTATTGTTTATTGGGTAGTGATTAAGAGCAAGATTGACAAAGAGCTTAAAAAGTGATTTTTTTTGCTTTTTTATATTTTTAGCTAAAAAAATTGGGTTTAAAATAAATTTTTTCATAAATTAACATTTAAGTTAATTTTTTAAAATTTTGATGATTGGATAAAAATTAGTTTTTATTTTTTGTTTAAATTGAATAGTATCACTTTTTTATATAATTGATCATAACGATTTATATAGAGTTAGTATCAGTAAAGTTATTAAGCATGAGCATTATTGCATTTTAGAATTGATTGGCAATTACGAAGTATTATAAGAATTAGTGTTTTATCTTATTTTTTTCTTTTAAATATTTTTTTTTTTTCTAAAAGGTTATGTTGATTTTTTTTTTAATTTTTAACCAAGAACCAAAAAGTTTGGGTTGCCAATTATATCTTAATTGACAAATAATGACTAAGCAATATAATTTTAATATATTTTCACAACTTTTAATACATATTCATGAATAGTAATATAAATTGCACATTGAATTATTAATTATCAATTATTATTCATTAAAAGATGGTTATAATTTATTAATTATTTTTGCCATATTCCTAACCATGGTTTATTAGACAATGAATAATAATTTCAAAAAAAATATTTACTATTAATATACATTTAAAATCGGGCATTTTCAATTTTCTATATATTAATACATTTTAGTTGCCATTGGACATTTATTTTGAATTTGACAATTTTCACACAAAAAAATTATTATATTTTACTTTATTTACTATTTTATTATAAGGACCAATAAGACTTCTATGCTCAAAAAAATAAAAAAACCGAATGTATCGATCAAATCTTTGGTCCTGTACTTAGATCTAAGATGCATGAATATTCATACGTTAGCCTTGTTTGGGCTAAATTTCAAAGATTTGGCCTTTTTTTAATTTTTATTATTTTTTGACTAAAAATTTTTACATTTTAAAAATTCCCATGAGATGAGTTAAAGAAATAAAAAAAATTTTAAAATATAAATAAAATAAAAAAATTTATTAAAAATAAAAATAAATAATATAAAATTTAATTTATTAGCTTATTTTTATTTTTTTGAATTTTTTATATGTTATTTAAATTTTTTCACTTTTTTAAATCGTCTCAATGAAAAAAAAAATTTTAAATATAATAATTTAATTAAATAATAAAATAAATTCGTTAAAAATAAAAATAAATAAACAAATAAATAATTATCTGACCATTATTTAAAATATTTTCCTCTATATATACACACACATTATTGACGCCAACGAATAAGATTTGACGAGCTTTCCGTCCACGCAATCAACGGTGTGACGGGTCTTAAATTTTGTCTTTACATAGCAAAAGCCATGTCAAATCAAAGAATTCCACGTGTCAGCCAATCGTGTTCGGGGTCACTTACATCTTGATCTTGTCCACACACGAAAGAACCCTTCGTTACATCAACTCAACGGGCTAGCCCAGATCCGAGATCCAGCTTTTTTTTGTTTTCTTGTCTCAAATTACTAAATTATCCTCCTTTTTTATTTTTTTAAAATTCTTTTTTCTGAATAAAATTTATTTTTCTTATTATTTTTTCAAAAAATTAGTAAACAGTTCAATTTATAAGTCGTTCAGTATTTTTCATCCAGCATAAAAAATTTTAACGAGTAAGATCTATCCGCATAAATATTTTAACGCATAAAATTCTTTTAGAATAAAAATAATTAGAACAGATAAATTTATATGTGCTTTTTAAAAATATGTATAAAGAATACAGATAAATTTATATGTGCTTTTTAAAAATATGTATAAAGAATACAGATAAATTTATCTATACATTTTCAAAACATATATAAAGACACAGATAAATTTATTTGTCTTTTATTGAAAGCACGCATAAAGAATACAGATAAATTTATCTATGCATTTTTAAAACATATAAAAAATATAAATAAATCTATCAGTTTGCATTATCTGTATTCATGTGCAAACAGATAAATTTATCTGTTATGCATAAATATGTATACAAATAAAGTTATCTGTTTGCATATTACATAGATGAATGCAAAACATATAAATTTATCTGTTTGGAAGGTATTTGCAAAAAAAATTGCACAATTAAATTTTACGCGTTAAAATTTTTATTGATAAATCTTGCACGTTAAAGTTTATTTTTTTTTAAATGCTTTTGTTTTTTTAATTATTTCTACTAGAAGCAGGGCTTTGTATTCGCATCAATCCATTCGTGGGTTTCTTAGCTTAGCAATTGTATTTAAAGATTTCACTAATTAATAAGAACTAAAATTAACATATTGATCATATAATGTGAGTAAACACATTATGGGTGAATTTGTCATTTTAACGGTTTTAAACTCGATTTTTAACATGTACAATACGTAAATAAAAGAAAATATAAAAAAAAAGCTATAGTTTGGCAATCTAAATTTTATGGTACAACTATCTTTAATTTCTTTTATTTTTCTCTAATTATACCAATAAAAGTATTATTTGTAAATCGACCCATCACTTAAGGAATGACTTGTCGTGATATATCATCTCACCACTATCAAAGAATTATTCAGCGCTCCTAAAGTACAATATGACAATTTCACGTGGTGCTCATACCTAATTTTGTTATGACAAATTTTACAGTATGAATATGATGTTTCATTTTTGTTGAGTGGTTAAGAGACGAGAGTTAATCCATATATATTTAAGTTTAAATTATTTATTTATCAAAAATACTACACAATATCATTTACATATAGTAATTCAAATTAAAATATCTAACAATTTGTATCACCGAAGAGCCTTAGTCGATTTCCCATCAAATTTTAACGACTTCAAGCGAAATGATAGAGCCTTAGAAATGCTCTAAAGAACAGTGGTTGGAATCCCCACTTTTAATAAAGACACAATCACCAACCACCCTATTTAGTTTTGGTTTGAAAACAAGGTAATAACTTTCCTTGCAACTATTTGAAAATAAAAAAAATTAGCGAAAAAGATTATTTTTATCGTTATAAGTATCACTGTGCGCGTTATTCAAACCACGTAAATATGTTAATTAAAAGATGCCTTCGTTAATTATAAGTACTTAAAATGCTTGTTAGGTAATTAAAGGAAGTCCATTTGAGCCACTTAATTTCTTAGACAAATAAATAATAGTAATTTTATATGCACAAAAATTAATGATAGACCAATCACGAAAAACTTATCTTAATCATTCATATGTACGTGTGAAAACGTTACATTTGTGTGTCTCACTTACATATGGGTAGCTAAGATTATTTTTTGGTATTAGTTAATTTGTTATGTTATTATTGATCATGGTATCATCATTGGAGGTGTTTGGGAATATTATTACTAGAAGATTTTAGTTTTTTGTTCTTAATTTTACTTAGAAGGTATAAATTTTTTTAAACACTCGTAACTTTTATTATAATTTATAATAAATTTTTTTTTCTATTTCACTGTAACTTATCTCATTCAAACCAGACCTTACTCAAATAAACATGAAGCACGGAAGGGTTGAAGCTTTTTATGATCATCTTCTCATAGTAAAATGATTTTGGGAGTAAAAGAAAATGGGTTCTACCCAATCCACCCATGTGAATATGGATGGGGCAGTTTGGATTTGTTGGCTCATTACGGGTCCTATCCTATTTTTTCATTTAGTAAATAAAAAAATTTAAATTAATCTGAAAATGATAATTGTAACCACGTGAATAAATCATTTTTATCTTCAAAAAATGTGTTAGTATAGTTGCCAAATTTCTTGTTTGAGCAAAGCTAGCAGAGTCCGTACTTAAGTCCTTTTATTTTAAATTTGAGTAATTAATAATTTTTTCACTCAATTGGCTCTAAAATAATCTTGGCTTCGGTGGTTATATACTTAATTCTGTGACTTTACTTTCGCATGTCATGGGCACGCCAAAGTCTCGCTTTTGGCCTTGTTATAAGGCACCCTGTGGACTCACTTTGGCATGTCAAGAGCATGCTAGGGTCTCGCTTTGACCTTGTTATGGGCGCTTTGACATGTCATGGGCAAACTAGGGCCTCACTATGATCTTGTCATGAGCATTTTGTGACCTCGCTTTGGCATATTATGGTCATCCCAGCGTCTCGAATTAGTATGTTATATACTCCTCGTGGCCTGCTTTGGTATGTTATTGGAACATTGTGACCTCACTCTAGCCTTGTCATGGACACACCGGAGCCTCACTTTGGCCTTGTCAAGAACACCAAGGCCTTGCTTTGGCCTTCTCATTTTAGCTTTGTTGTCGGCACACTATAATATCATTTTTAGCCTTGTCATGGGCACACCGTGGCATCTCTTTAACCTTGTTATGGGCACAGCGTGGCCTCAATTTGATCTTATTATAGGCACACTAGAGTCTCGCTTTGGCTTTATTATCAGCACACCAAGACCTGGCTTTAACCTTGTCATTAACAACCCATAACCACGCTTTGGCCTTGTCATTGCATTATAGTCATGTCACCTTGTCACTTTCTATGGGCACTTTTCTTTTATTAGAATTCCTTTTGTGCTTTTTAAGTCTCAGACCAAAGCCAGCTTTCTACGTGCTCATGAGGTCCTCAAACTCTGCTGTTACATAGGTCGTTTTCAGTTATTCAGAATCATTTAGAGTCATTGAGGAAGCTTTAAAGCATTAGAGTTGGGTGAGAAAATTAGTAAGTGGTTCCTGCTAATGACAACTTTAAAGGTTGTAAGGGTAAATTATAAGCTATTTTTTGAGTACTATATAAGTAATATTATGTGGTAGTTTCGATAAATAAAATTATTTATTACATATTAAGTGATTAAGTGGGTCACTCTTGTCCAGTGCTCCGAAACTACCAAATAATTAATCATTTGTCTAATGAAAATATAAAAAAATTAATAGCAATATGATTTTAGGCCTATCACTTTTATAAATATCAATAACTTAATACTATTTCCCTAAATAATTACCAATCCTCTATCACCTTAAACATTTGGATTAGTTGCTAGTCAATAATTTAACATTACCAACCATAATAGCTTAGTTTTTTCTGTTGCTCTTATTGTTGTTTAATTGATAAAGTCGCAAAAATTACATTAAAAAATGACTTTTAAACTTTAGCCAAACACTAATCTTCGATATGGTACAAGGGAGGTGTTTGCCCTGCTTCTCAACAGCTTTTAACTTTCTGTAATAAATTTTAATAATAAATTATAATTTTTTACTTTTTGCTATAAATTATAACTTTTTTTTTTCTATTTCAAAAATAATATAACATATTTAACAAACACTCGCAACTTCTATTATAAACAACTGGAGAGATTCAAACATTCATAGGCCAGCCCTAGGCATGAAGCTAGGCCCAACGAGCCCAAAACACAGTGGCCGCAAGACCCACTATCAAGAAGAGAGCTCGGTTAGATCTAAGTTTCAGATCCTGGTCAAGCACAATAATGAGAGTTACAATCGAATTCAGGTTGCATTTAATACAATGACACGGCTGAACTCGGGGCATTAATGGTGCTGTCACATCCGTACATCTATGTATTAAATGACACGTAATATAACCCAAAATAATTAAGTAGTCATTTGGCTCCGCAGAAAGGGCTTCATGTAAACCCCAAAAGGAAAAAAAGACAACTCCTGCCAAAATCGTGACTAGAGGATCGCTCATTTCTTGCCAAATTTCATTTATAAATATCAAACTCAAAGATAAGGTATAAAAAAAAAGGCAACTCTACTTACTGAAACGTTGCACAATTCTCTTTGGAACTTATCTTCTCCATCTTGTAGTTCACTAACTTATGTATCGAATGGGCTTTTCGGTAAAATCTGTCAACTAGTCACATCTATGTTTTTTTGTGCTAGAGCGATCAAGTCGATGAGCCCAACGAAGTGGGCCTAGTTTTTTCCGTTCTCTATTATTTTTGTAGATTCACCCACTCACCGCTACAATTTTTGACTTATATATTAGTTTAAGTAATGTCAAACACTCACAAGATCAACAAGGGCAAAATTGAGAAAAAATCAAAAAAAGGGAAGGAAAAAAAAGTGCATGCTTCTTTAGGCCTTGTTTGGCTTGTAAAACTGATTTTAGATTTTTTGTTTAAGTTTTTTCCAAAATAACACACAAAGTAATAAATTTTTTACCGACAGTTTGAAATCATATATAATCCAAAAAAAAATCTACTTATTTAAATTAAAACTCAAAAAAAATAAAAAAAAATCTTCTCGACTTGTCAATCTCTCATTTAAAAAGTGTAAAATAATCAAAGATATAACCACCTCCGGCAGTAAGAGAATCAGCGTGGGAAATCCATTTTCCAGAATCAAGGGGTACTACTGCTTTCACTTTTTCAGGTAACCACACCCACCGCAAATTATTAAATATTTTCTATTTACTACGAATGTGATGTTTAGATAGTTTTGATAAATAAATAGTTATAATTTATATTATATGAAGTATTTTTTATTTTTTATCACATAAAAATATTAATTATTATATTTATACTGTAAAATTTGTTATTATAATAACAAATAAAGTACTAAATAAAATTATTATATAATATTAGGAGAATACCAAATAATTACTCCTGCACTCACCCGCCTCTAGGGATGTTTATGCGTCGGTTGGACTGTGTTTGTCCCTACTCCTTCACTTTAACACATATGTTTGATTTTTAATTTTTTTTACCCATAATATGAATTTAGCGGTTTTGGACCTATGAATTTAACGGGTTTATAGGTGGGTGCAATTTGTTTTGACAGTTTGAAATTAGTCTATTTTGAAATTTTTTTTGTTAAACTCATTCTATTTTTTAGTCAATTATAATAGTCTTTTTTAATTATAAATTTTATTTTTAATAAATTTAAAACTCAAAATATTATAAATTTATCAATTAAATCACGCATAGACCAAAATTACATAATTTTATTTTTTTTTCTTTTATTAAGTAATAAGTAATTTAATATTATAATAAATATAAAAATTTATAAAATTAAATATTTGTTGATCGGGTTGGATTCGCAGGTTGACCACACTCAAAATCCGTAACTCGATCACCACTTGAGAAATTTTTTTTAAAAGACTCGTCACCTGATTATATCATGGACAAAATTATTCATTATCGTGTTAGTCAGATTAAATTGAATAATTTAAATAAATCGGTCCGATGCATGAACAATCCTACCCGCCCATTTCCAAGTTTTAAAGGCAAATGTTAAAAAGAAGTTTATGAGTTGTAGATTTAGGCATGTTTTGGAATATTATTATTATTTTTTATTTTAAATAATTTTTTGATTATTTGATTAAAAACTATTTTTAAAAATTATCTCATCGTATTAAAAATAATTGATTAAAAAATTTAAAAAAATCAAAATAAGCAAAAATAGTTCAATAAGCTAGATTTTTAAATTACTTTTGTCCTTAATGAATTTTTTATTTTTGGTTAAAAATTCTACTATTTAATTCTTCTCATTGATACGAATTAAAAAATTAAAAAAATTAAAAACTTTGTAAAAATCCAAAAAGGACAATAATAATCTACCAATCAGGCCTTAAATATTATCTTGATACGTGTAAAGTGTATTGGTACGTGAAAAATTAATAAACTCACTTTTAACATGAAATGGCAATATACCAGCCACCGACAACGGATAGGGGCGAAAATATATTAAGAATAGTTTATAAACTTAAAAGAATGTTATGAATGAGAATTAAAGATAATATAATAAATAAAAAATAAGAATTGGTGAATTATTGGCATTTAAAATATGAAAAATAAGAAGTAAGGATGAAAAATAAAAAATAATAATATTTTTATATTTTAGTCTTTTATATTTAAAAAATAAACTTTATCTAAATATTTAGATATAAATATTTTTATTTTATATAATTAGTATGGGACAAAAAAAATAAGGCAAAAAAAAAACAAATATTTTTTTCGTCTTTATTTTTCTTTTTCGCCCCGCATGTTATTATTAGGGATGGAAAAATCCCTAAATAACATGGTGGAAACATGCTGCACGGCTCCAAAAAAAAAATATATTTTTACCTTCAAAAGCGTATTAATATTTAAAAAAAATTTATATACTTATTAACCAAATACCTTTATATACATATTAACGAAAACCCACTTAACCTTTTTTTTTTTTTAAGGAAGACCGTTTGAGGGCCGGTTTTGACCTTTGAGGGGGTTTTAAGAGGATTTTTGAATTGGGGCTTCAAAAATTTTTATGAATAAAAGTTTTAAAAAGATAAAATTAATTTTAAATTTTTTTTTTACATAAATTTAACAAGATTTTTGTTAAGATGTTATTCTTGTGTCTTTTAGGTTTTTTACTTATTTTTTTGTGAAAAATGCAAAAATTTAAACATATTTGATAACTTGTATTATTTGGTACTTAATAACCTATGTATTTAAGGCTTGTTTGTTTGTTTTTTTTTTTAGAATTGTTATTTGGTCAAAAAAAAAAGAGACAAAATTTTTGAATTTTTTTACAACCAAATAACCATTTTATGTTTGAAGAGTAGAAAAAATTACAAGTCATAGAATTTTTTAAAAACTAAATAATTTATAGTTACAAATATAAAAAATAAAATAATTTTATTAAATATCAATTAAGATTTATTCTCCTAACATTTCATTCAATAATATTTCTACAAATAATTCATAAATTTAGAAAATGACAATTTAATATTTTTAAGTAATTTGGCACTTTTACAAATTTTTTCATTTTTCTGAATAGTTTTTTTGAAAGACTAGATCTAATTTGAGCTATCTACTAATAAAATAATTTTATTTTGAGTTTGGTATTTAAATAACTAACTTAAGTAAATTTTGATAAAGTTAAAATTAAAATAATTAGAGGCCTTTTATTTGATTGAGACTAAGTTTACAAAAAAAATTTAAATTTAGTATAAAAAAATTATCTAAGTTGGGGCCTATCTTTGAATAAAATTTGGAGGGTCCTAGGCGGCCGCTTTGCCTGCCTATGCCCAGGGCCAACTTTGGACCGTTTTTAAATCTTATTTCACTTCCATCTACTGAGGAAGTGAAATAAGATCTTGTGTCTGTCCTTGCTGAGGACTACATATATTTTTGTTGGTATTTAAAAGTAAAAAATTATAATAAATTGTCGGATTAAAGTAGTAATAAAATCTTCAGAATTAAAACAAAAATTAAAATAATCTATTTTAATTACAGAATAAAATAGCAGATATAATATTTTAATTAATACTATTTAGAAATAGAAACGTTTTCTAGAAAAAACAGAAACAGAAAACTGTAAACCAGAACAGTATGTTAAAACAAGGTTACATAAACAGAACACAAAACGAAACTAGAATGAAAAATAGTATAGCATCAAACAAGCATAACAGAATGATAAAACTGTAACTAAACAAAATAAAAAGAAAAATAGTACTGATATAATAAGACAGTACTGAGCATAATAAAATAGGGAAGCAAAACATAAAACCAGAACGAAACTATAAAGAAAATAAAATATGTAAAGCAAACAAACATAAATGGTGCAATCGGGTCCAACGTTTGATGCTGTCTCTTTAAGACAGATAGCGCTCACGCCTCGGTGCTTGCGGTGAAACCAGCGTCTATCTCCAAGATAAAGCGATTGTCGCGTGCAGGTGAAGCACGACAACCTGCACACACAGCGAACGTTGCTGCGCAGAACTTTCTCGGACGGATGGAAAATGTAGAGTATTACTTGAAGCAAAATGTCGGCAATGGAGGAGATGGATTTTCGAATTCTAGAAATAGGTCTGGAACAGCCTATCTATATAGGCTTTAATGGCGACTGATCGCCTTATTCCGAACAGGTGCCACACCGATTCGACTTGGCGGTTGGACCGCTCAATATGTGCGAACCAGTTCGGTATTCTCCAATGGTCCCAAACCCTCCAACGGTTCGGTTCGGCAAATAACGGTAACATTAATTAATTTAAATTTAAATAATTAAATTTTAAATTCAAAATTTTAATTAAATAAGATTTTCGCAAAAAGATAAGGGTCAATTCGAGCCCACGACCGACGGACCCGTACTTGGGCCCAGCCCGATCGGACTGGTGGGCGGATGACGGCGCGCGTGTGTGGGGTTTGAGTCCAACCCACCGTTGGGTAGGTCCTTCCCCATCCACAAAATTGGCTAGGGACACTTCCCTTAAGCTCAATTTAGTTTATATAAGTCACTCACCCAAATTTTTTTCAACCAATATGAGATTGAAATGTCTTTTATACTTACTTGGACATTTACCTTTTTCTTTTCCAAGCAATGTGGAATATAACTAATTACCATTATTTTTACCAATTTTAATTGCACACTTTTGGTGTCAATTTTTCATTCACCCATTAATAGTTTTGAATATCACAAAATCTATAATTACTCTACTCATTGAAATAAACAAATTAGAACTTAAAATCATCAAAAAAAATTAATTCAACACAAAGATAATTAGCTTTAAAATTAACTAAAAATTATGTTCTAATTTTATTCAAAATTCACTCTTTTTTCCAACAATTTTAACTTAATTCCTACGTACCTTCCAATAAATATACATCAAACATCCCACAAATATACTAATATTTATTTCTTGGATTTCATGCCTCATGTTTTGTCCCTTTGGAACCATCTTTGTCGACATATGTCTCTTCCCGACGCCCATGTCCTTCAACTTTTAATGCAACAAAAGTTTTTCCTCTTTCTCCAACCTGGGTTGGTGCCGTGCAGCCATACACAGCATTAATACTGTGCAATCTAAATAATTTAGCATCTATTTGTTTTAAGGTAAAACATTTAATTTATTTTTAGTTTTTGGTTAGATATAAATAAAGTAAAATATTTTTTTAGTAAGATCAAAATTAATTTACAATAAAAGAGAGCGTAGCTTATTTTACGGTGGAAGTGTTGGTGGCAGAAATGAAGGAAGTGGCAACAACAATTACAGCAGTAGCAGTGGCGGTGGAAGTGTTGGTGGCAGAAATGAAGGAAGTGGCAACAACAATTACAGCAGTAGCAGTGGCGGAGGCGGTGGTGACAACGACGACGACTGTGGTGCAAGTGGCGATAGCAACTTTTATTTTTTTTAGGAAATATTTTTTTAAGTATCACCTAAACACCGGAAAATAAAAATAAAAATATTATTTTTTGTAAAATAATTTTACATGAAAATATTCTTTATTCTAAAATATTTTGTATTGAAAAAAACAGGGTATTAGTTTTTAAGCATATTTTTATGATCGGATCAATTCATTGTGTAGATATCGTTGACTCTCTTACTCATATAAAAATAAAATTAATCTTATATAACTGTAACTAAGTGATTAAATAATTTTTTTTTAACTTTAAAAAAATTAAACTTATCATTCATATATTTGTAAACAAATGTTATCTGATCACTTAGTTACATATATATAAAACTAATTTTATAAAAAAATTAAAACATTTGACAACCTCTACGCAATAAACTGATTCAATCATAAAAATATGCTCAAAAACTAAATTATTTGAGCCGCACAACACGGTACATTGCACCCCATTTTCTTATCTTGTTAGAGTTTACTTTCACTCTCCTTTTAAATTAATATTTAAAATTTTGGCTTTTTATTGAAGACATTGTATTCAAAACAAAAGTTAGGTTTTTGAGATATTAATAGGGTTTTTTCTTGAAAAAGAAAAAGTAAAGAGTAAACGAGTTTTTTTTTTTAAATATCAAACAATACAGCTTAAAAATTAACTTTTGATCAAAAAAAATACTTTTTAAAGAGTCCAAACAAGAGCAAGAATCATAATCATAATTTTGAATTTTATGGTCTATGCTTGGGAAAGTTAAGAGAAGCTCTCAAGCTCATGAAGTCATTGATTTTTGAAATTGTTTTTGGTACACTACTGGGACTCTAGATGAGATTGTAGACAATAAAATATATGGTGTTAGAATATATAATTTTACATTGTTTATGTATAAAATGGGTGATAGATTAATATAATATTTGGATCTCTTCACTTAATCATTTAAGTTTTAAAATTAGATACAATATTTTTACATAGTATTAAAGCAGAACTCATTCTACCCATGACAACAAAAAAAAAAAGTCTACTCTCATAATTACACAGACTCAAGAAAAAGTTGCATGGTGATTAAACCAGAAAAAATAAATAGTTACACGTGACATATCTCAAAAGTGACTACACGTAAGGGAATGTTTATATGCAATCCAGCATTATTTAGTATGTGTTTGGGTTAATTTTTTTTAGTGACTTTTAAATTTTTTAATTTTTTCGTAAAAAAGTAGATGTCAAATCATGGCTTTTTGTGAGAGAAAAAAAGTCAAAAAGCCAAGTTAAGGCAAACCAAGTGATTTTTTTTTTTTTTTGTAGAAAAAGCGAAAAAAAACTTGACATTTAAGCCGGCCCAAACACAGGCTTAGGTATAGAATAAGTGATCGCTTAATATAATGTTAAAATCTTATATCTAATAGTTTAATCTTTTAAATTGAATATAAAATTTCTATCCACGGTAAGATAAATAAGAAGGATAAAAGATTAAATATTCAAAATTATGGAAAAAAAAAACTAATAAATAAGTAATATCGGGTGGAGAGATTAGATCTACACAATAGAGAAAAGGAAGTTCAGTGGTTACTTACGATAAAGTGTTTGCTGCTTTTGTTGTTGCTATTCTTTGGACCGAAACATGTAACTAAGGCCCGTCGTTTGAGGGAACCTCCAGATGGGGGCAAATAAATATTTTTTTTGGGTGGTGTAGTACCTTAAATTGAGACTAAAAAGACACTAATAAAAATTAATTAATTATTCGGTAGTTCCGGAATATTTTATGGTATTATTTACGTAGTACTCCTAATAAATAATGTGACAAAAAATATTTTGCATGAGTCAATGGGGACCCACCTTTGTTGGGTAAGTGAGAAACAAATAATGACTCACTTAGTGTGAATCAAATATTATTATTTGTTGAAAATACCATTTAAGCAATGTCATGTAGCACTAAGAGATTTCCTAATAATTTTTCATAAAAAGTTCCACTTGTGTTGCAAATATATATCTATGTTAATTATATTTTTTCTCAAAATTATTGTTAGGCGGATAAGAAGATGATGATAAAAGCAGTGGCCGAAGCAATTCCAACATACCTAATTCTTTGTGCGATGAAACGATGAAATCTCGGCATTAGTGGCTAATTACTGATGGGAAGATACAAAAAAAAACATGAAAATTCACTGCAAAGTTAGTTTATCCTATGCATGCAGAAATCCAATGGAAGAATGAATTTTAGAGACCTTACCGCGTTTAATTTAGCTTTGTTAGCCAATCAAAGCTAACGGATCATTTAAAACCCCTCTTCAATGGTAAACAAGGTTCTAAAGGCTAAGTACTTTTCGAATTCATCTTTTCTTGAGACGACATTAGACACTAATTCATCATACACATGGAGGAGTATTATCCATATAAGACGTACTTCGCATGGGATTAAGGTGGGGGATTGGCAATGGAGAACAAGGTATGGGATGACAAATGGATACCTACTACACACTCTTTTAGGGTGATCAACTCTATTGTGCATGTGTATAGGGACCTTTAAGTGGGACACCTTATAGATGATTAAGCTCGATGAATATGAACATGATTAATCAAAATTTTCTTTTTTTTGAGAGTGAAAGTATCAGCAGCATACCAATTAACCCTAAAACGGTACTTGACTTTCTATTCTGTTACTACTCTAAAAATGGGAGACACACTGCGAGGTCGGGATATCACTTGATCATGGAAGGCAAGGTAGAGAACACGGATTGCTCGAACACCACAACATTGGTTACATTCTGGAAAGGGGTGTGGCTAGCGAATGTCCCCAACAAAGTTAAGATTTTTATATAGAGGGCTTGCTCAAACATCCTATCAAAGAATGAGAATTTGTTTATACAAAAGGTAGCTGTAGATTCATTCTGGAATTTGTAGGAAAGTTAATGAATCAAGAATACACTGCTTAAGGGATTGAGAATTAGTTACTCAGGTATGGGACCACATCTCAGGAATGATGGATTGGGAGCATACTAGATTTAAAGGGGATGTCATGCAATGAGCCTTTGAGGTTTTTACATACTCATCCAAAGAGGCATTTTCAGTGTTTTTTTATGGGCATGTGAAATATTTGGTTGAGCCAAAATGTTAACCCATTTGAGAAGAGAGCAATGGATCCAAAGGAGATTGCAAGGAAAGTCTCAGATCAAGTACAGGAATTTATCCAAGTCCGGCCAAAAATATGTAGGGTTCCGTTGAGAGGGAAAAACATATCAAAATGGGAATTGCCACAAACAGGGATGTACAAAATTAATTTGGATAGGGCAAAATGTCAGAACGAAAAATTTAAAATTGGGATTGTTATTAGGGTTCCGTTGATAAGGGGTATGTCTTGGCGTCATGCACAGAACAGGTTTATAAAACCATGGATAGTTATCACATTGAATCACTGAGTACTCTCAGAGCTTTGAAACTAGGCAATGAGATGGGATTGTAGAAGATTCATCTTGAGGGAGATTCAGATTCAAGCACAGTAATACAAGCAATTTTATCGGATGACGAAGACCTATCCAATGTGAGAGTTTTGATTGAAGGAACGAAAAAGCTTTATTAGATATTATTGGGACAGAAATGTTTATTCATTTCACGTGAAACAAATGTGGTGGCTCATGGGTAAGCTCGTTCGCCTCTATCCATTGAAGGCGACGAGTATGGAAAGATGACATCCACCACTTTCTCTCTCTTCTCCATTGCCTTGGCTAAAAATGATGCAGTCTAATATTAGACCGAAAATGATGTTGGTTAGGCCTCCCTCCATTCACAACTAGCTTAAATTCCATCATAATAATAATTCTACACTTATTTTTATTATATTCTACTTATCACTTAGGCCTCCATTCACAACTAGCTTAATTTTTTTTTCGTTCTTGTGTTTTTACAAAAAACACAAAATTAAATTTGATTCAAAATGAATTTTTAGTAATTAATTTTTAAAAAAACCTCTATTTTTTTTTTAACATGATTGTTTAGATAAAAAGTTAATTTTTTATTTTTTTGTTCAAATTAAATAATTTTACCCTTATCCATGTTTAAAAATAACAATCACATTTATTATCATAGTTGATAGTAAAAGTAAATAAATTATAAATAAAAAATATTATTATTATTTAAAAATAGTAAAAATTTAAATAAAACATTCAAAAAATTAATATTTATTTGACTTTATGATTTCTGAACTTTTTTGCTTTTTTACTAAATAAATCATATTAACTTTTTTGCCTTCTTAACCGCACAAAATAAAAAAAATAAAAAATAAAAAATAAAAAAACCAAACAAACAAAAAAACTAACAAACAAACAAACAAACAAAAAACTTGGTAGTGCATCAGGGCTGTGGTACATTGACAATTATTAAAAACTACCAATTAAGCGGAAGCCATCGCTTCAACGGTTATGAGGATAACTTCGTCAATTGTCAAATAAGATAATCAATACTATTACAATTTTTAAGTCACGGATTTCTTTTCTTATCTTACTGGAGGGTAGACATGACAATCGAATTAATCGCAAAGAATAAACGTGCAAATTCAAAATAACTACACAACTTTTTCCATCTTATTAAGATTTTTCACTTTCAGTAGAGGTTTTACATATCCTAGAAAGTACCTATTTTTTTCATTGGAGTGTGTATGGTACTGATAAAAACCATACTATTACATCACGTTAGAAAGGAAGATGACTTCTACAAAAGAAATGGGAAGGGATTTCGGATCTACTTAATTGGTTCCCAGCCCTGCCCCCTCTGGACAACCCACGCACCGCCAAAGTTGCCCAAGTACCGCCTTTTTAAGCCCAAGTCCCATCCCCTCAACACAAAATTATTAGGTAGTATCGGAGTATAAATTGTATTGCTTACGGATACTCCTGACAAATAAAAATATTCAATACACACTAAATGAGTCAGTTTTATCTTTCACCTACCCAACAAAGATGGGTCACCGGTCTCACCTGAAGTATTTTCCACTATATTATTGAATAGAAACATAACGTAAACAATAGTGCTCCAGGACTACCTAATAATTACTCATACAAAGAATAGAATAGACACATACCCCACCGCTGGCAAAGGCTTTGGAAGCTTTGGACCAGTTTTTGCAGCCCACTGTTGGTACTTGGTTGGAATGATGCGGCTGCGCATTGCACCTCCGCAACAGAGTCAGTTGACTGTGACACCAGAATGGGCCATCCATGGTTTTTTGTGGCTCTCAACCAGACACTGACAAGGACAACTCTAATAGCTGTTTGGCCAAGTAAGGTGACCGTAGAAGGTTCCTACTTCCTACTTCCTACTTGAATTGAAGGGGCAAAGTGGGGTTTTGAGTGTACGGGGGGCCGCCAGCGCATTCAAGCATATGACAAAATTTACAGAAGATTACAAGAGAGCCAAAGGCAAAAAATACAAAACATGAATTAACTTGGGAGCACACAAGTAAGAGATTAGCTTGAAACCATATTCATAACAATAGGTTTGGACATCACTTAACAAACAAACTGGAGATAATAGTGGGCTTAAACAGATGCCAAAGATGCAGAGCAAACAAATGACTTATAGGGTTCCATATCAATCAATAGATGATCTATCTATGAAATATATATTCAACAAACCTCAAATACCCTTTGCTCAACCAATTCTCTCCTCTCTATGTCCATCTCACACAAACAAGAGGGCACATAGATAGGCGTGCATAAGGCAATGACCAGGACGCCTAAAGAATTCTACCACAAATCACAACCAGAGACAAGAACAATTCTTGAAAAAACATACCTACCATTCTCTAGGTCCACTACACATTTATCTTGTAATACTCGGAACCTTCAATATGGTGCAGAAATTCTGGGAAAATAACTGGTAACCAAGTAAAAGGAGCAGGAAAATAGATGAAAATAGGTGTTAAACTTAAGCCAATCCATTGATCCCAGCCTTCTACTCAAATGCATCATCATCATCGTCAGGAAGGGGCTGGCTGGCCGCCGCAGCAAGCTCAGCTTCATGCCTGTAAAATAGTACCCCAGGTAAGCAAATAACTTAATTATTAATAGTGGTTCAAATGTACCAAATGAAACAGATTAAAATTTAAAGTTTTGATGATCTCCTGAATTTTTTCTCTCGTAAATTGCACATAATCAATAAATGACATCTTGCAAATTCTCTCTCATGTTCCCAAGCACGTTCTTCTCTCTCATTCATGTTCCCAGCAAGCTCAAGATATAACCAACCCTCCCTCCCTCTCTCTAATTGCACACAATCAATAAATGACTTCTTGCGAATTCAGGGGCTGTCCAATATCAACACCAGTCACTAAATCGTGCTTAGTCTGATTTATTTCAACCAAATTGATTGATTTCACAAACCTCTCTCTCTATTTTAATAACATATTAGTACGGGGGGGAAAACAAATAACATACTCTTATTATTTGATCTTATGAGTACGAACTTGGAATATGCAAACACCAGGAAGGAGAATTTTAATTGACAACTAAACATTAAAATAGCAGATCTCTAATAAGAAATATTACTGTTGCTGGGCAGCCATGTCGATGTGCACTTCTGGAGGGGCAAGGGCAGGAGATTCCACAAAATGGAGATTGGGATCCCTAACATCACAAAAGCAATCGACAAATTTTGTTTTATTAGTTCAAACCACATGGTATCACTAAACATGAAAAATAGATGCGCACTATTCGGTTACCCTGCAAGCTTCCTGGCAAGATACAAAGAAAGGCTTTTCAAAGTTGTAGTTGCTCTTAGCAGAGATTTCATAATACTGCAAATTCTTCTTCCTGTGGAATGTAACCTGCTTTGCCTTAACCTGCCTGTTCTTCACATCAACCTTGTTTCCACAAAGAACAATGGGTATATTCTCACAAACCCTACAATTGCCGCCAAAAATAAGTTAAAAATCAACAATTCTGAATCATAAATAGTGAACAGCAATACACCTAGTCAACAGATATTAATTAAGCTGAAAATTTTCTGTCTGCACCTGCACAAATCTCGGTGCCATGTGGGAACATTCTTGTAAGTCAAGCGGGCAGTAACATCAAACATGATGATTGCGCATTGCCCATGGATGCTGCAAATAGAAATAAAGAAGTTTAAGAACGAGAACAAATAATCTACAGAAAGACAATTATAATTTCTGCGACGATAATAAAGTTGGTATCTTGAGGAACAACAAGCATGTAAATGACATGACTAAATCCAGAATATTAATTCAGCTTGTGAAAATTGTTGCAGTTTACATATTGTCAAGGTAAGATGCAGAGTTCAGAGCAAATGATAAGGCTCCATTTCTTTCACCCAAGAGAAACAAATACAGAAATACGTCATACCTTGAAAGATCTTTTTTATTTTTTATTATTTATGTTTTTTGATAAATAATAGCTTGAAAGATCTTCCAAACATATGCAGACAAGGCGGAGAATCTCTTTTTTTTTTTTCTATAAGTAATACCTTGAAAGATCTTCCAAACATAATCGGACAAGGTGATTTTTGGTTCTCTCCCCTTTTCTTGTATGTGGCTTTCCCCTCTTCTCTACGGTGACATTTCCTTAACACTCTTAATGCTTAAAAATCGTTTTACTGGCATCAACATAAACTGACAGCCTAAAATGTTATAGTATCTCTATAAAAGTCCAATATTTCATTGATGTATTAAGAGGTCAACCAGTTTTTAATATATTTATATAATCTTTGCATCAAAGCTAAAAGTTTTAGCTATTAGACGGAGAGGTCCCAACATTATATTAAATGACCACACTCATTCCCTACCAAAACAATGTGAAACTGAATACTCTAACAATATTAATATAAGTACTAAGACGTTGGCCAGCTTTCAAAACCTTAGTCGTCAAATACTTGTAATGGCCGCTAATACTTTCCACATAAAAGCATGCAAAAACTGTGATTAGTTCAGTGAGAAACCACTAGCCCCACTCCTCCCCCCAGCATTACAACCGCTTGGCAGCAATGCCATAGCTGGAGACAATTTTGACTTAATAAGAAACTCTACACTTTGAGTTGACAACCAATAGAATCTTGGCAACAAACAGTAGTATTTAGCAAAGATATTTATCATCCTGACCTCCTGAAAAACTATGATGATAGCAAGTCGGCAAAAACAGCACTAGCAAATTCTGTATATATAAAATAATTTCCATTACAGGTAAATTACACCAACTAAAGCAACACCATTCCTTTTGTATATGTGTAGATTATGAAGTCTCGATACAAGTATAAGGTCTTCAAGAATGTGAGCTCTTTACAAATGTGTTGAATTTTGATACGTTTCAAATCAAGTTTCTTTCGCCTACTCAACTATGGTTGAAACTCAGACAGACCCCCACCAAACAGCAACAAAAACTAAAACTTGATTGCCCAACAAAAAACATTCATATATTCTCATTTGCAGGTGTTATGTTCAAGACAACTGCATGAAAAGTTAGGGGCGTGCAAAAATATCCGGTAAAACGATCCAGACCGGTCTAAACCATATGGAAGTTGCTGAAATGCTGAAAAGGGGCGACTTTATCAAGATCTTCTGACCAAATTGTTACACTAAGCATAGCAATCAAAATTTTCCAAACAAGGCACGCAAATAAATATCCCAAAAAAATAATTGGTGTAACATCTGTAAGTAACTGCAAATTGAATCCAAATGCTAGGTATATTCAAAAATATAATATTCATTGATGTGCAAAACAGTCACTGATGTGCAAACACTTACTAGTAACCATCTCTAAGACCACCAAATTTCTCTTGCCCTGCGGTATCCCAGCAATAAAATCGAATTTTCCCACAGTTTGTGAAGAAGTCCAAAGGGTGAACTTCCACACCAATGGTTGCTGTTTCAAACAAAACCAAATGATTATCACATTAGTACACTTGGATGCACGGTGCAAAACAAAAATTTATATGAAAAATGAAAAAGAACTGAATATGAGGGTGATTATCTAGCCACCTGGAATCGTATTTATGTCCACATAAAGTACTTTTTTTTCTTCTTGGTACATAGAACACAATCATACAGAAGTAATCATGCAAACCTCAAGCAAGATAAGGTTTTAATTGAGAAACTTACGTTCGTACTTCTTCTCAAATTCACCAGTGAGATGCCTCTTCACAAATGTTGTTTTCCCTGCATCATTCAAAAACATCCAACAACAAAATCCTTCAGCAATGGAAACCAAATTCCTTAAACAACCAATGTCCCACTTCATTCACTGAAAATAGTCCAAAAACCTTCATTGAAGAAATGCAGCCTTTTAGTTTCACTTGGTTATAAGAAAAAATGCGAAATGAGAAAGGATCATGACAGCTTCCTTAAGCTTTTTCCTGTCCTTTCCTAATCTTTCCTAAGAACCAAAGTGACCAAACAAAGGCTTGAGGCTAAGATTCCACCCATCCTTTTTAACTCTTTGATCCCCAGTGTTGAGAAACATTCTCATAAGCTCTGGGATAGAGAATTCAAGAAGGAAACATCACCCAAGAAAAAAAGAGCACTCAAACTCCGCAACGTTGATTCAGACGAAGATTGAACTCTGTACAAACAACTTCTACTCTCCCCTTCTACCCCTTTTTATGCTCCCCTGCCAACCTTTCTCTACCCAACTTCCTAACCACCCTTTAACTGCCTTTAAAGCCAGAGCTAAAAAGGAAGTAATTCGGTACCCCAAGGACATGGCCCCGCTGTGCCCCAATCCCCTAGGAAACACACGATCATGTGGGAGTCGCGCTAGCCCTAGTCTTACTAAGAGTTTGAATTGCAAACACTTATAACCAACTAATTAATTATTCCAATCATGCAAATACGCAACAGCAGCTTATTGACCAAGTCAGCTTCATTCCAACTGGTTTTCCCTTCTTCCTTCCACAGTGGAAATGATTTTTTCGCCCTTACAGAAAAGGATGCAAATAAAAACAAAAAACTAAAATAAAGCAATAAGCAAAATAAATACCAGTTCCACCATCACCAACAATGACGAGCTTGAAGCTCGGGTAATCAACAGTCTGTTGGTTCGGCAAAGCCTGCAAACAAATTCATTAAAAAAAAGAGTTAGCCACACAAAATTAAACCTAGGGGGCGATTCTTAATAGAAACCTCCAATTAAGATTTCTCCACGAAAAGTGTATTCTCGATGGAGTACTTTATGTCCAAAGAAACAGATCCTGATCCAAAAAAGTAATAACTACGAGCTCAAAAACCCTAGACACTAACGAAGCACGAAATAGATGAGATCGGAGATATGCAAACACGAACATCTCACAGAAATCGTCTGAAAGAGAGAGAAGATTTACCATCTGATTCTGATTATTCTGATTCTTTGTGCTTTCTGAGAGCTTCTCTGATACGGTCGAGACTCGAGGGAGAGAGAATCAGAGGCGGCGAAATGTCGC
>JAOTRH010000013.1:11718870-11740806 GCA_034768845.1 Heliamphora exappendiculata | reverse complement strand
ATGATTCGGTTCTCGAGTTGATTCGGATTAATCCCAAATTAACCAATAAATCAAATTAATATTATCAATTTATTTTTTTTAAGACCCAATACCAAACCAATTGCTTGAAAAAACCGAACTAACCCAACCCATCGTCAACACAGAACTCATACTGCGGAGACAGAACAGTCGTTGGGAAAGCACAGGGCTCCCTGCCTCCCATCAATAACAAGCCACAAAACTGACTTCAGTCCACCGGCAACCCTTCTTTCAAACATTCATCCACTATAATGGAACGCAGTGACAATTTATAGCCCCAATAGATGACTAATACAAACTTCCAAGCACAAATTTCCTAGGGATTGATCAACTCCAACTATAATATACACCAAAACTCTCCATTTTCTATTGTTAACCATGGTGAGAATTGCAAAACATGACATTAGAAATACATTAGTCCGCGAATAAACAAGAGATTACCTTGCATTTGGCATTACAAGCTGAAACTAGCAATATTTCTTACCAGCACTCTGAACGGCACAAAAAGAAAGGTTGATTAAAACTGAGTGCGGCTTTGGTAACAGCAGCTTGAGACCGCATTGCAATCTGTACAATGTACTCGAGCTGAACATATGACTGGAACCAAGACCACAGCCGTGATTATTCAGCTACAGCATCAGTGCGAATTTTTTCGTATAAGCGATACATCACCGTAGATTTTGCCATCTGGGGCTCCTTTTCGAGGACAGCAATCACATCCTTAATGGAGATAGGGTGAGCGATTTTAGTTTGACGCATCAAAACTTGATTCATCAGGAATTTTCCACTTGACCCTGTTGTGAGATCACGGGTTAAAATCAGAACATGTGCAACAAATCATGGAATGCTAAGTATCATGTCTAGGAATTTTACAACACAAATGGTTCCATTTAATTCATTAGAAACTACCAAAAGAGTAAAGAGTGTCCATAAATGTTTTTCAATCATTTAAATTCATATCCATATTCTTATTTGGTCATGTACAACAGCAAATTTGCAAGAAAACCAAATACCACAAGGCAGCCACTTTCTGGATAAAGGGGAACTAATAATCACATAGAGGCTAAGTTATATGAGCTCCTCTAAATGCATAAAGTACTATTTGACACTTGGATAAGCATATAAAATGTGTTCAACATCTTTACTTAGACATTCACTTATAAAGCATATCTAGTAATTTGAGTTTGTAATGGAACTATGCATAAATTCTGAGAGTATGCATAAAATGCTCAACGGAACTTTGTAAACACAATTTATCTTAAAAAATAAAAGAAACTTATGAGAAATAAATACATACTTGTGCAAGGATTAGTCCCATCTAAATTTTTTTGAGAAATTAGTCCCTCTCGACTTCTATTATACCATTAATATTTAATACCCTTAACTAAGTGAACTCATTTAATTCAAACCCATATTCAATCTCAATGATTAACTCCGCATGTGTAGTACTTAAAAGTTTTTATTTCTCATGCAGCCAGTCCAAAGCCTGAAGAAAGGAGGAGGGCTGTACTTTAGGTAACTAAAAGCCAGTATGTAAAAAAACACGTCAAATTTCTATGAACATGAATCCAAATAATTTACGTGTCAATACTAAAGTGTCCTTTTAAGCGACGCGTTATGCCTGCCTTTGGCCGTTTCGAAAAATGGCAAGAGGCGCCGCATCGACTCCTTGGTGCGATGAAAAATGAGTAAGGGATTCTGCGCTTCCGTAGACGAGTGCGAGTAAAGAAGTTAGCCCGAGAATTATAGGCTTAGATTAAAAACTTAAAATATAAAAACTTTAACATGTAAAATAATAGAATTATTTGATACTATGATTAGAAGAAAAATTAGTATAGCGTGCTTACAAGAGAGTAAATGGGTAGAAAAAAAATCAAAAGAAATAGATAATCTAGGATAAAAAAATCTATTATACTGAAAAAGAAAAACATAGAAATGGTATAAGAATAATAGTAGCTAAACACCTTCAAGCTAATTTAGTGACAGTGACGCGAAATGGAGATAGAACAATTTTAATTAAACTTGTGCTTGGAGAGGAATCGTATAATTCCTTATATGAAATTTACTAGTTCACATTGACAATGGTTTTTTAAAAATAGTTTGCTAATGTTTAATGATGGAAATTTAATAATAGATAAATTTGGCAGTAACGGTTATTATGATATTTTTCAAAGTTATTTTCGCATTAGAATCAATATTCAACTGTCGGGTGAATCTGAAATTTATTAGGTCACATTTCCGGTAGATTTTTTATTTTTTTGGCATCGAATGTAGACGAGGTCTACAATGAGAAATTACTAAGGGTTTGAAATTATTAAATTTTATCCTCAGGTTAGATTTGCAAATAGGCTCAATTTCTAGAATGAAAGTATAGAACTCAAAAACATCAACAAACAAAAATATATAGAAAAATTCAGAGTCATATAAAATTCACATTCAACCATTAATGGTAGAGAATACTTATTGGAACATAAAAATATCACTTTGAAAAACATCAAAAATAGTGAAACTAATAAAAATATTAGTTTCAAACCCATCACCAACTTTATAATAACCCAGTATATAGACACGCCATAAAAACAAACAAAGTATGTATTACATAAACATAAAAAGGTTTGAACACACCATTTGGAAACTAATCACAACACACAAAAATAAACTAAGATAGGATTAATTCTCTTACAATTTTCCTAAATAGGACTAATCACCAATGGAGTATTATTATTATTTTTAAAAATGAGTCAAGAATTTAAATAAATTATCTTAAGAATTAATATTTTAATTTTTTAACTTTTAGATCTTTTGCCAAACAAGTTATATTAATTTTTTTATTTTAAATTTAAAAATAAAAAACCAATAAGTTGGATTTACAATGAGGGCTAAACAAACGCAGGCCTTAATAACAAACCACCTACTTCCTCGGTACTGCCACTCCTAATTCCTATCTTCTTCTTCTGGGTTTGGAGGAGCCAAAACAGCGGCGTTTTCCTTCGCAGCACCTTCGCGTGCAGCACCCTCCCCAAACCCAAATGTGTCCCAGTGTCCTTGATAATAGAATTAGATGAATCCGACACTTGAACATCTACTCACATCTGACACCCATATCCAAGTCTATCTAACATGATGTATAGTATCATTCAACACGGCTACACAACACAGCAGAAAAAGCCTCATCCCAAGTAGCTAAGGGTCGCTGCAGGTATTCTTTATGCAAAGCCAGTCAACCATGGGACTATAGCCTACATGCTTTGGGAGATGCTGATTAAGGATCTTTCTTTCAAACAATATATTAGTTATAATTCTTCTCCAATTCAACAAAAGTAACCTGTATTTTAAGTTCATTTCTTTTAAATGAGTTTTATCTAGGAGTGCAGGGGGTGGGTGAGGTGGCAATACTAAGGCCCTTGAGCCCATCAAATCTTGACAGTGCTAGCACTGCTTGTGGTCCAGATTTGTAGAAGAAATGACCAAACTTCATGGCAGTGGTTTATTTATTGATTTGATTCCACAGATGAGAGAAATTCATGATTTTGTTCTCCTTAAATTTTGTTGAAAAAATCCAAGTAACAAGTAAAAGTGTCTAAAAAAGTTTTCTAAACTCAAATCTGGATCAAACCACCAATTCAGATTTCACCAAGCGTCTTCTATGGGTCATAAAACCCCCTAAAAATTGCTTGGGGCTAGAAAAGCTGGATCTAATTCATAATATGTCTCAACGATTAAATCAGCTGTCATCAAGCTTAAACCTCTTAAGTTTTCAAAAGCTATGCAAAGCCACATCGCATTTCATGGGTTTGGCAAACTCCTCTAATGTTCATACAAAATCACATACTTCAATTTCTTCCCCCTCATCATTGCAAGTAATAAGCATAATGACCACAAATAAAACTTAGTTTGGTTCTACTTTCTTCTACTTAAAGCAATATAATTAACTTTTTGGTCCCACGCTTCCTAACAAACAAAACTTTGCTAGAAGAAGCACAAAACGTATAACAAGGGTATCCCAAAGGAAAATCCAACCTCAGTAGATTACAGGTTCCAACATTGAAACCACAATATTTCCGCAATGAAACAAGGAAGAAAGTACAATGGTGGTGGAAGAACCATTGTAATTTTCTCCCTAAATCTCCACATTTGCTTGTAGACTTGGCCATTAAAATATTAGACTGACAACTAGAAGTAATAATAATTCTATGGTACTGAGAAGATAAGTCCAGTACATGTTTGATAAGACTAGGAGACAAAATTAGGAATCAAAACATTCGTGAAATAATAAGGATAACACCAACTGTAGATAAGTTAACAGAATATAAACTAATTGGTTTGGTCACATATAACGAATACCGATAGATGATAGTGCTATGAAGAGAGGAAGGATTACTATTATCACTAATACTAGAAAAATGGATAGACCCAAATTAGCATAGAATGCTGTGGCAAAAAAAAAGTTGACTAAACACATAGCTGATCGGTGTGTAAGAGCGTCGATTATATCCTACGAATTACATCAACTAAGTCTCGAATTTATATTTACTAATATGTTTTATAAGTGTTTAAGCGTTAACATCAGAAAGGCGAGAAGGTGGTGAAACGAGCTAAAACGGGTCAAAAAGTGGATTAAAGCACAAAAGGGGCAATTTAGACATTTTTCGTTCGAACTGAATTGGAGCTTCGGGATGATTTGAGACAGAAACATTTCGTCCGAACAGGAGTCCGGGCGGATTTGCACAGAATTATTTCATCTGGACGGGCCACGTATATGAGGCTGCGCATGAATTTAAAACCCTAGAGCACAACTTCATTACAAAAGAGCAGTTATGGGGCAGACTTCACAATGTTAGATTCTAGAGTTCAAGAAGGCACAAAAATGTGAGCTCGGGAAGTGACGAGAAAACAAGAACGGAGACCAGGATTCTGATTCTTCTTTAACTTTGCATGGATTACAGCCGCAGCATGAGCGGCTAGACTTCTTCTTCCTAGGGTTAGATGAAACCTTAGTCGGTATTTATATTTAGTTTTGATTTCTTGTTCCTTTAAGTACAATTTCAACTTCGTTGTATGATTTTTAGATGTTGAGTTCTAATCAACGAGTTTTAAAGTTTTATTCTAATTTTTGTTTTTACTCTATGTGATTGTGAATGCAAGATCGTGCAACTGTTTTAATTTCATATTTCAATTCAAACGTGAGATAAATTATGTTGCTATAGGACGAATCGTGCCACGTTTTACAAGGACGACTCATGCCAATTCAGATAGGTTATGCCAAGTTTAGTTAAACATTATGTTTCTTGATCATTCACGTCAGGCTTGTAGTCGGGACAGGATTAAGTTGAACTGTGTGAAAGTCCAAAATCTTAACTAATCCAAACTACTTGGCTATGGTGGATTCAAAACCCTAGGATCTTCTTCTTCATCGAATCAAAACCTTTAATTTCAGTTTTATTTATTTTCTGTTCTTAGTTTAATAATCAAACAAACAACTTTTTGATTGAAAAATTGGATTGAATTTTAGGTTATAGAAAATTGTGATTTAGCCTTATAATCCTTGTTAGAACGATACCTAGACTTAACCAATGTTCTACTGAATAGTTATTAAATTTAGGATTTTAAATATTTAATTTGGTAGGGTACAACACGCAAATAGCCCTTGGCAGAGTTAAATAGAGAAAAAAAGATTAATACAGCCGACTCCAAATGATTGGGACACAAGCCATACTTTAGTTTGGTTTTGTTTGGTTATGATAAGATAAAAATGCTTCCAGGGACTAGGAAGCTGCTAATCAATCCAAGCAGAACATGAGAAGCATCAATTACCCAGTCCCCACACACAACAGGTTTCAAGTCTATTTTGTTGCCAATCTACTAATGTAAACAATCATACAAGAACTTGTTCTGTCCAAACAAATTTTACAAAACTGACTGAAGAATATCAACATGGCATTCCAGCCTATGACCTTTTTGGTCCATCAGCATTAGGAGACATCCCAAGAACATCAGGAGTTCAAACCACCCTAGTTTCGAGTTGCATGTAAAATGGACATATGATGTTCTTACGCACACCAAAAAATGCCTGGCCTTGCCCCCCAACCCCAAAGGCTGGTCAATGTTTAACTTCCAAACCAGAAAACACTTACTTTAATAAAACAAAAGAAAACTTTAAGTGTGGGGAGTTTGAATGGACCAAACAATTCACACACATGCATATATGTGTACATCCAACCATAACAATGGATAGTTTCCAGTTCAAAAATCCAGAGAGAGGGGGGGAGAAGTGAATCAACCATACTAGCAGATGACATTCCTTTAGATTGTTTTGCGCATGTATTCTGATATAAAAATATCTGCAAATCGTGTGAACATCCAGCCACATTTGTGCATTTGATTAATGTTGAAACAATAACTAGTGAAGGAAAATACCACCAACTAATTGTTTCACCTTATGATTCATCATTTATTAACTTTTTATACTGTTAAATAGAATTCTATATCAAAGAACACTATGTCTACTCCAAGCAACAGTGTCTGCCTGTATCAATATTGTAGCCAACTGAAACCCTTAGTAGCATATGAATCTAACAAAAAGGAAAAATGGCCGACGACCAAGTAATTCATGCTTACCAAATGTCACAGAAGCAGACAAGAGTCCCCTTTTCTCTCCTACTTGATTATCCCTTGCATTTTTTGAGGAGGATGATAAATGCTTGCTGCTCACTTCTTTACCCACGGGAGAACTAGAAGCCACATTAATTCCTCCTTCACGTTTCTGCCGGGCCTGCTCAGCCATTAGTTGCCATTTTGATAGCATATCATCTCCTCCAACAGCAGCTCGGGCAGCAACATTTGCAGCTGTCGTCCGTAGTTTGTCGTCATCCTCTTTGTTTAGCTGCATATGTGGTAAAAATTCAAAGAAAACAAATTTCGTTCCCTATTCTTTTAGGGTGAATTTCTTGCAATCCATCATGATCGATACCTTTAGCGGTTTCAAACGACCATCATCCTTCTCCTTATCACCATCAACTCCTGCATTACCTTCTGGCTGCAATTGCAAACAAAAATATGAAGAACTTAAAGTAGATCAACCTAAAAAGGCAAACGGACAAACTAAATTGAACAAATACTTGTGCAGGAGTGACTCACTTCATTGAGCTTCTGGAATTTTTCTGCTGCGGCCTGCTTTTTCTCCCATTCTTCCCTGGCTTTCTGGTTAATTGCCAGGATTTGTTGCCGAACATCTGAAGTGATAACAGTTTGGTGCATTGTCTTTTCAATATCAATCCGCTACAGAATTCATTTCAGATCATCAGAATGATTAGTCAATCAGCTTTCATTTCTTTCATAACACTTTTTCACACAGAGGAAGGAACAGAAAAGAGAAAAAAAATGACCTGTTTTGATAGTCTGATCAGATTACTTATCAGCCCACACATTCTTTCTTCCACACACTGACCATTCAGTTGCATAAGAAAGGTGCATGTATTAACAAGCGAAAAGCAGAAGTGTCAAAAATCTCACCAGTGACAAGCATCGCTCAACATCATTGCTCATACTTTTTACACCACATTTTGACACTGCACAAATCACGCATTCCAAAACGTCAATATATGTGCTTCTAAATTTATTTTTCCTTATGGCAACAAAATACATAAATTCACAGGATATAAATATTCTCATCAAAAAATGAAGCTTTAACTGATTTCTGCCATTTTTTTCTGGAAGGGAATTTTCTGTAAAATCAGCCTTTCCTCCTCTTCTTGCACAACCCTTCGAGATGCTTCTGAAATTCGACGGTCATCCTTGGGCCCAGACAACAGTTGTTCTTCCTCTTCCTACATTACAAAAAATATTAAAAGAACTGTGAGCTCCCAATTTAAAGACTCTGAGTTATACATTAATCTATATAAAGAGATAATGGCAAACCACCGAACCCTAAGATTAACTCCACTGACAGCAGTTACATCATTCAGTTGTTCAATGCTTTGATCCAAGAAGACCCCAGATGCCTTTTGCTTCTTACTGTCAGAAATCCAAAAAATGTGTGCCACATTAGGAAACTAGGTTGATAATGATGAGTGACAAAGTTGCACCAACCAGTCAAAATTATCATGCAATTGTGTTAGGGAACAAGTTGTATCACCTTGGTGGAGGTGGTGAAGGATCAAGGGATTCAAGTGGTTTCTTTTGGCCAATAGAAGGCTTTTTCAGAGGTGACTTTGCATTATTTCCAGGACCAACTGGAGACAGTGCAGACGGGATGCAAGAACTTAACTGATAAAACATGAAAGAAACAAGCAAGCAAGCAATAACAATAAGAAAATATACGATAACAAAACCATTAGTGATACTTCAAAGCAAATGTAGTAAACCAGAGAGAGAGGGCCTTTTCCAAACAGGAAAATGAATATATTCATTAGTAGGAAATGAGGAAATATTTTAAACCAAAAAAAAAAGTAAAGAAAATATCTACAAAACAAACAAGACATCGAAAAAATAGGGAGATGATCTTCACATCCCAATAATTTGTCGTCTCATTATAAAACCCTCCACCTATAGCCTATCACACAGCCATTTAGTTTTTTAGTCTCTCACAAGGGGCGTAGGAAGGCTAAATGTGGATTAAGAATATCATTTCTCCAAAAATAATAACCATTGGTCCATTATACAAGAAGAGTAGGAAAACTAAAGCAAACACAGGAGAACTGATTGTAAGATGAGAAATAAGTTTTATAAGTTCTACAAAAGAGTTTTCCTGTAATATCCTTCTATTTGCTATTAAATCAATGTCGAATTCCACAAATCTTGGTATCCAGAAATTCCTAAAAAATGTGGAGCTTTAGAAAGATCATAATTCATAAATCTTCATTGAGTACGAGATATAATGTACGGGCTATATCCACAGGAGGGTTGGGCTCTATGCACCATCTATCATAGGATTCATTGCAGGCCTCTTGCATAAAACTTGCTACAATGTCCATTTTGGAAGTCTATCTCATCCAATTAATTTTGAGAAAACAAACACCATACCACCCCTTTAAACTATAAGTAACCCAGAAGTATGAAGATGCTCCAGATGTCCAAGTGAGCAACTACCAACACATGCTGGAAAAATCCCATAGCAATATAGGCTCAATTAAACAAAATACAAGACCACTAATTGGTAAGAAGAAATCATTAAATAACAATTTCCAATAACACTTCAGTCCACAACATTTTTTCTTCCTTTAGGAACAAAGCCAAAAAAGAAGCCTTCTTTATGTGAAAATCTTAAAAAGCAAAATTCTTCTAATTAGACCTCATATGGAATCAAAATTCATTCTATCACCATGCGGAACAAACGACCGCAAACTACTAGAATGTCTTTCACCTATAATGACTGGAGCATAGTTGTCAAGTCAAGAACTGAATCGTGAATCGAAACTATCTTTTAACGAATCGTGAATCGTAAAATAAAAAAGTTATAATTTCTAAAATGTATAAAAATAACTAACCAATTAGATACTACAAATATACTATATTATAAATTTGAAAACATTATACATAAATCATTGAAAATTGTGTTTTGAATGATGAGCGCATGTTATCATAGATAGGTGATTGACTCAACGAAAAAAGCTGTGGGTCTAGACCTCATTGCAATCTTAGATGCTATATTATATTAGTGGTGTTTGGCGTTGCTTCTGATTGTAAATTTTAGCTTTTTGTTACTAGTTTTAACAATAAGCTATCATCTTTTTTCCAAACACCTACAACTTCTACTGCAAGCTATAATTACTGTTTATTTTATAAATAACTAATTTTAGTTACAAGCTAACATCTCTTCTAAATACTCACAACTTCTTCTACAAACTATAATTACTGTTTCTTCTATAAATAACTAATCTCAGCTACAAGTTAGTATCTTTTTCAAATACTCACAATTTCTACTACAAGCTATAACTATCATTCTTTCAGCTACAATCTATTAGTTTCAGCAATGCAAAATATCACAATTTATTGATTATGCTATGGTTGATAACAACTCGTAGTTACATATATTTTTATAAATGAATGGAATCACTTTCATAAACGTCTTCATCTATACGCATCGGGGGATAGCAGCAACCTGCACGTCTAGACCCAAATAAAAATAGATGTTTTCATAAGGAAGCCATCGAAGGGTTTCCACAAATTTTAGCATTCATCATACAAGAAAGGAAAAGATAAAAACACAGTAGTCATTTTAGAGGTGGTTTTAGATAGGCCTCATTGCTTGTGATCTTACCTGTTGATTTTCCCCCTTACCAACCAAGAAAAAGGATTAAAGAGCTTATTTTTGTCCTTAGCTATTGTTTGCAGGTCAGCTGAGCAGATTGTAATCCTGATTTGTCAAGGGTATGGCCCTTTGATTTGGTACATATTTTCATATCTTCTATAAACTATGATCTCACTTCCCAAAGAAAAATATCTAAACTTGCGTAACCAATTTTGTTATGGAATGCTTCTACAACAAAGAGAAATGGGACATGGGTTAATGTTCCTCAGTTTTCTTTATTCTCTTCACTGTTGCACTTGCAGAGTCCATTTTAAGTGGATGGAATTTGTTATGTCTCATCCTGAATCTTGAATCTTGCAGCAGCACCTCGTACAATAAGAAAACTATGTAAGAAATGTAAATGATCAAGATCAAAATTACAGAGTTATTAGGGTCCAACTGGGCTGTCGTAGAACATGATGCTGAATTTGAAGGTCCCGTACTCGTAGATGCTGAGAACCCCATCCTTGAGGACTGCATCTCGAGAGCTTCGTCCTTTAAAGTTGCGGTCATTGCATTCCAATGTGTGACCTGTAAAGGAGAGAAAGAAGACAAACCCTGGGGGGATGACAACTGTGATTTTTGTTGTTGTTCATTCCCCTGATCAACGGGCTCTTGTTTAACACAATTCATCGATGATTGAGCACCCTTTTTCTGCTCTTTACAGGTTGATGATTGCCAATGAACCAAATTCTGTTGCAAAGTCAAATAATTTGTCAAAGTGAGAAAGAGTTCCACCATACAATCTCTTCTGTTCACCCAAAAAAAAAATCTCCAATTTAGGCATATTCAACATATTCATAACCTGAGTAGCATCAGTGCTTTGATGAACTAGACCCTGCCTCATTTGTGAATCATGGAGCTGCTGCTTGAGAGATGCCGCTGAAGCATTAGCATTTGTTCCAGAAAATTGATGATAAGTACTCCCTATACTTCCATAAATGGGAAAAGAAGTATCATCTAGCATTGCATTGCTCGAATCAGATTTCAATTGTACTGCAGGAGTCAATTGTGCTGCAGAAGAGAGAATGGGAGATGCGTCTGAAGGACAGGTGATGCCCTTCTTTTGAAGTTGTGCAAATGACTGGGCAACAATTCCCTGATGGGCACCAGAAGTTTGCATTTTCAGATGCTGCGGTTGTGCAGAAGATTGAGACTGTGATGAGAACTGGTTGAGTCCAGTCTGTGAGTTTCGAGCAGCAGGTTTTCCAGTTTGGTTTCAACTTACGCCATTAAACTTTCAGGCAAAGTAGAATCTTAATATTTACTATAACCAAATAGCCAGTATAATTACCTGTGCTTGCAATTTATACACTGCCATCTTCAGCAACTGGTCCCCAATAACAGCTCTCATGTGCCGGATAAATCCATCTTTGGAGATTTCATTTTTCTGAGAAAAAAATGTAAATATTTTGCTATTTCCATGGGGAGTAATAACGAAAAATTCAACCCATAAAAAACAGTCATAAGACTCATAACTGTTGATAAAGAATTCTATATCTGAGACCACCTTCAATTTATTATAAAGAATCTGAAGTTGCATGGCTCTGTCTTTATCAAGTTGGGGTTTTATGAACGGAAGCAGCAGAGCAAATGGAACTTGTTTCCCCCGATTCAATGGATTCATTGCTTGTTCTGTTGCCAGTGCCTGTTGATTATTCATCTTTTGTAACTTCGGGTATGGACACTCATTCTCTGGATTGTGTGCTCTGTCTGGCTCTTGAATATGAGGAGCATTCTTTTCAGAATTTTGAATACCTGGTATTTGAGAAAAATGGAGGGTGTTTTGTTCTGCTTTCCCTTGTTGATGGTCATCTTGTAGTTGTGAGGGGATGGAAATCAATTCCTGTGAGGGGTCAATTTGTTGCAGCTGATCCTCCAGACCAGATCCATGTTGATTTAGCTCCATTTCAAACGAATGTTGATCTAGTTGCTGTGATCCGTTCAGATTTTGTTGACTAACAAAATTGGCAATTTCATCTTGGCAAGAAGTTTGCCATTGTGGAAATAATCGATAGGAAGTGTAATTGCTTCCTTGAGATAAAGCTGCTGTTGAGTTCAACATATCATCATTAATCAAGAAGTTTCAAAGAAGTGAACAAAAAAACCAAAGGAAAGAAGCGAAAGATGCATAAAAAAGGTCGAAGACATGAAATTACATCAGCAGTATTCCCAAGCATGCATGCAACTTTGTCAGGCTTCAAGTTCCTAAATATTCAAAAAATGGAACTTGAAATATGAGCCTTACTGAAGGGCTGATTATGATACACAGAAATAACACTCGAAGAAGGGAAAATATACAGCCACTCGTAATGCAATACCCCATTTAGAGGAGTGTGGAAACCCAAACACGAACTCTCATTACAATGCTCTGATATTAATCAGATATTAATAATACCAACCAGAAACATTTTGCACAAAACACAATATCAATATATATTTATACATCGAGGCACAAACTAACCAATCACACCCCTCAGTCATGTTAGTTCACCAAGTTGGAGCAGCTTCAGCAGCAGAGCTTCAGTAGCATCCATACCACAGCCAACTAAAAGCGTGTTTATTTGAGCTTATTTTTTAGTTTTTAACTTATAATTCAGTAGAAAGTTAAAAAAATTCCAAACAAGTATGCTTATAGTTAGTTTACACCTTCAACAAACATTTGTATCTTTTACTTGAAGTTATAATCACATATTTTCAACTATTATAATCTATAAGTTCATAAATCCAGCTGCACCAAACACCCTCCAAATACACAAGCCTTCCGGATGGTGCAGCCTTGTGGCTTAGCACTCACTAAGCTAAATTGACCATGAATCCAGTTTCTTAACTTTATAAGCTTGCAGTTAGATTTGTTCCATGGCATTAAATTATGTCCCCAACTTTCTAAATCGCATAGAAATGGAAGAGAAAGGGAAAGTCTTATTTTACAAACAAAAAATGAAAAAGCACTCCTAAAAAGAATGCAAACAAGATAAAGCCATTATACTCTACTGCTTACATCCCTTTTCAAATCCAAGATCTTTTCTAGTGGAACATTATCAAGTATTCACTCCTGGAGTACCGCGTGTCATTGATTACGTTGTGTCCCAGGCAAAGAAGGATGCTTGATACACACTAAGTCGATCACCCCTTGTCTATTGGCCCTATCGGAGTGTTTTTCGCTACATTATTGAACGCAGCACGTTGGGACTACCAAAAAAATACTCTTAATTAGCTTAGTTGAGGGCTATTCTTGCAGTGATTTTCATCAAATCGCAAAACCTAGGCAGAGATTGTGCACGTACATACCACTATCTGAATCAGAGGGCTGAGATGTGGACATATCACCATCTATGTCCCTGTTCAAAGCAGCCGTGAACGCCTCCACATCCGCCCCAGAATGCATCGTTTCGTCCTACAAACGTATCACATAATACATAAACAGTGTTTATTTCCCAAAGAACACCCCCTTTCTACATATCAAAACAATCCGCACACATTCGTGTGCGAGTGCGTGCGTGCGTGCGTGAGAGAGAGAGAGAGAGAGAGAGAGAACCTCGTCTTCTTCAAGGAACTTCATAATGGAAGGATCCATCAAAAGTTTGGTTTCGCAGGCAGGCAAATGATTAAATCAAACCAAATTAAGCGTTTGTCTCAATTAATTTGGATCGAGTACGTGAATTCTTTGAGGACGAAGCGGAAGTGGGCAAAACAGTGAGAACTCACGAATTAGCCAAACGGACGAAATGTTCGAAGCATCGAACAATGTTCTTCCCCCTTTTCGGGCCTCCCGCTAAAATCAAGTCGATCGACTCATCAATCCTTCCCAAGCTTCCAAAATTTTGAGAAAAAAATGAGCTTGAATTTGGCCTAAGCTTATTTAAGTAGGTTTTTTGATTTTTTAATTTTTTATAAAAAAATAAATTAAAAATAATAAAAAAATTAAATAATTATAATAATAACCTTAAACAAGTGAACTTTTAAAAAAAAAATTTTAAAAAAATTAAGCTAAACAGAAGTTGAGTAAACTGTGAAGCAATGGCTGGCTATAGCCCTATTTGGTAATGATTTATTTGCTTATTTTTATTTTATTAATTTTTATATTAATTTTATTTTTATTGAAATGAGTTTAAAATAATTTTTTAATTAAAATATAAAAAATATTTAAAAATCAAAATAAATCAAAATAAATTAATTAATTAAATTTTATATTATTTATTTTTATCTTTAGTGAAAAAATTAGTTTTTAATAAAAAAATATTTATTTTTTCAATTTATCTGATCAAAACGATTACGAAAAATTAACAATTTTAATCAAGTGATAAAAGATTTCAAAAAAGACAAAAAATAACCAAAATTTCTAAAATTTATCCCAATTGGCCTATGTACCATTAAGTCTGAAAAATTATTTTCACCTTTTTTTCATCAAAATTGATTAATTTTCTATTAATGAGGAAAATATTTTTTATGTTCTTTTAATTTTCATCATATTAAACACTAAAAATACAAAAAGAAAATTTTCAAAATAAACGAAACATAAAAAATGGGGCGTAAAACACTGCAATTATTTCAATTATTATACACCAATGTAACATTATATTAAATTGCATATCAATAAAATAAGAATAATGATATTTACTCAATAATTTAAAGAGTTAATTAATCATTAGTCATATTTAAAATATTTGTATAAGTTTTAGTTTAATTATTAAAAAGTTTAAAAATGAAATCCCATTTTTAAATTTAAAATGTTGATTAAGACATATTTGTCTTTATTTATAGATGGAGTCTCATTTTTTAAAATTTTTGCTTGTAAATTTTAAAATTTTATAACTTTTAATATATGAATTTATTTTTAATAAATTTAATATTTTTAAAATTCACCCATTGAGATTTATCAAATAAGATTCATATTACATATAAAATTATATAAAAATAATAAAATCAAAAAAATTGATAAATGTCTTATTTTCTTAAAACATATAAATATCTCCATTTAATACAAGAAGAACTTTATTTGTATTTTTTACTCAGTTTTAAAATTAATTTTTGTTTTTTAAAATTGAAAAATCTTTCAATGTAAATTTCTCATTTTGAAAACTGCGAATTTTCTTAATTTAAATGCATCAATTTTAAAATTAAATTATTATTTTTAAAATTGATAAATTCTCTAATTTTAAAATTTTTACTAATAAAACTAAAAAACTGATAAAATCTTCAGTGGCTACAGTTATTTATATTTATAATGAAATAACAAGTATTTTTATTTGAAAATTAACCAAATGTGATTAAAAGTTAAATAAGTAATGTTAATTATTTTAATAGAATTAGGTGTATATTAAGTAGATAAGAAGGTGATATAATTTAATTTTTAAAAATAAAAAAATACATAAAATTAATTGATTTTTAGACGTGGTACTCTTTAAAAAAATTCCTGATTTAAATTGAAAAAAGCGGTCAAATGCTACTTTTTCCCCCAATAAAAATGATAAGCAGGCGTGTTTGAGCTAAATTGTGTATTTTTGACTTATTTTATTTTTATAAAAATTTTGCATCTTTTTACTAAATTTTTTTTTAAAAATGGTTTCATGAGATAAATAAAAAAAACTAATTAAAAATAAAAATAAGTAAAATAAATTTAACATATTAACTTATTTTTATCTTTTCTAAATTTCTTAATATATTGATAAAAAAAATCTATTTTTTCAACTTGCATCAATTAAAAAAGTATAAAAATTTAATAATTTAATTAAATTATAAAAAAATTAATAAAAATAAAAATAAACTACATAAAATAAGTAATTATTATCCCAAAAGGGCATTATCAATTTACGGCTACTCTTTCAAACTTGCATGCACAGGCTTTGCGTTCGCTTACAGACACCAAATTCGCTTCCTCCCAAACAAACCACCCCCTCAAAACAAGGAAATCTGGAGACAATGCGAATCGGCGCTGCCATAAACCAATCCAAGAACTCCATCCTGCAACTATGGCTGCGACGCACGACTGCCGATTCCGGCGCTTCGCCCAATTCCCCGTGTCTATCGAACCGCCGCCGACAATCCAGACCCTACGCTCGAACCCGTCCCTTTGAGGAGCTCAGTAGGATCAGGGCTTCTGAAACCACCGCTCGACCTTCCTACATTTCGGTTCCCTTCAATTCGTATTCGTATTCGTATTCGTCTTCGTCTTCATCTTCTTCTGGTTCAGAGATGGGATTTCTCAGATGGTATTTGGGAATGCTGGAGTCCCGTCCCGTCACCACAAAAGCTGTCACCTCTTCGCTTATTTACGTGGCTGCCGACTTGTCCTCCCAGGTGAAGTAACAAACCTCATACCCTTTGGCCTCCTTTGTTTTTCGAATTGGATTGGATAAATGATTGGATTGAATTGGATTGTATCAGTTATACTGCGAGAATGAATTGTATCAGTTACGTTGGGAGTATATTGTACTATTTACTATGGCGACTCTAGAAATTTTTGTTGATGGGTCATTCAGAATTAATATATGTTGTTCGCACAATATAAACTAAATTAAGCATCTCTCTAACAAGTAAAATATACTCTTTATATATTCTTTCTATTCCTTTTACAAAAATATGCAAATATATAAACCTTTATAATTACATTTGACGAGGTATTATGTTTTGAAATCGCTGCATGATAGCCTCATTATCAACGGTATAAAAAATATCATTTTCAATATATGTAACCAAGCAATTATTGAGCCACTGATCCCCTATCCGATTGTGCAATCAACTCTTTACATATTTCATAGTCAAAAAAGTTCTTTCTATGATTGCAGTGGCAACTAGTAAAAGTAATGCAAGCTTTACAAGCAAATATACAAACGGATTTGTCCATATTCATACAACATGTATAAAAAATTGGGTGTAATTTATTTATAAATGTATAAAGTATTTGTAGATTATGTATTTAAAATGTATTTTTAACATTTAAATAATTTAAAAAATATACTTTGAATATATATTTATGGGGTCAAATAAAAAAAATTTATGAGGTCAAATATTTTTAAATTTTATATATATACTATAATAATATTTGTTTTTTTGTAAGTGTTGGGGTCATTTGACCCTAGTACTTAAGCCATGGCGTCGCGTCTGACTGTTTATACTGTGAGATTAAATTATATTATTCATAATTGAATCAAGAGATATAATTATTTTTAGAAAAAATTACACGAACACCCCTTATACTATCATCGTGTATCACTTTATTCCTGAACTATAGAAGCGTACAAAATTACCCCTTAACTATTCGTTGGTATCACTTTAGTCCCTTCTGTTAACATTTCGTCTTCCAAGTTAATAGAAAATAGAAATCTAGAATTGCAGTCATTCAAATCGAAGGGATTGATGTGATACCATCGAATAGTTAAGATGGTCTATTTGATACGCCTCTTTAGTTCATGGGGTCTATTTGTACACTTATTTGACGAAATGCTAACTAAATGGGTTAAAGTGATACCAACGAATAGTTAAAGGGTCGTTTTGGACGCTTCTTTAATTCACGAGGGTAAAGCGATACACGGTCATAGTATAATGAGCGTTCGTATAATTTTTCCTTATTTTTAACTATTGTATGAAGTAAGAAATAGGCTAAAATTTTTAATTCTTCTAGTACCACAATCTCTATGGTATTAGTTATTCTTCATTTAACATCTTAATGTACAACTTATTCAATAGTTTAATACAGAAAGTTAGTTGGTTAAACAAATAAGGAGATTGTACTTAACTAATTATTAGTTGAGAAAACAAACAAGGGATTGCATTGCTCTAATTTTTAGTCGAAAAAACAAACAACGGGTTGGATTACACTGAAATTTCTAAAGCATTAATTTTTTTTAGTGCAATCTAATCTCGACTAGTTGAGCAAACAAACGAGGGCTTTGTACTCGTATAGATGAAAATTTGATAAGTATATGCTATTTGATTTAGGATTTTTCCTTTGTGTGATATTTGTAATTACGGCAAGATGCTATGATTTAGGTAGGGATGTAAAGTTTGGGATTTTTTTTTTTTTTTAAGAGCAATAACTCGGTGTGGGCATGACCTTTGGACCTATTCATATGTGGAAACTCAGGTTCAAAGACCACTGAGGCATATGAACCGGACAAAAGAGGGTTGAGTTGAACCTGGGTGATTTACCGATCCAGGCTAACTGTCAAGTTAAGTTTCACAAAACAAGTTAAGATCCAAGATCTGAATTATGAATATGAACTGATTAGAATGCATATGAGCTCTGTCGAATGGAAAGATGGCCTTGAAATAAACATCATCAGTGTTGCCCGATCGAAGTGGTCGAAATAACATTATGGTAATAAAATCAGTTAAGGGTGTTAAATGAGAGCCAAGTATTCAATGAGATAGAATTTCAACAAGCCAAGATAGCGTACATCTCTTTTGTATGGCTTGCTCTATTTATAGGGGTTTCCGTTTTTCATATAGCGTACCTTGCACTCAACTTTGGGGTTATGAGGATTGACTTCATCTCCCAAGTTTCTAAATTTCGAAACATCCATTCTTTTGTGTTTGACATATCAGAATTGGGTGTTCTCCCTATTATGTTGTCCCGAGTTAAGCATGGGGTTCACTGGCTCTAATAAATGCATGTCTAATCAAGTCAAAGTGTTAATGTGTCATTTTTTATCGACTATAACGATTGTGTAACGTTCTTCGACAATTTCGTACTATTCAACGCCATGTGGTCGAACAATTGGTTTTTAGTCCCTTCAAGTTTGATTATTACAAAAATGCTAATGGCTCTACATATTAAAGCCAGATATTATTGGTCTGCACTTTGCGGTGTAGTTAAGGTGCATGGTAATATCAATAGCATCACTTTGAAGGATGTATGGAAAGACTATGCGTAATTTTGTTACAAAATTACAAGAGGTAATAGGAAAAGTAGAAGAGGTAATCATTTTATACTCTCAAAGTCATAAGGATAACAATGCCTAGATCAGTGATGGTGGTGACTAATTTGCCAAAAGGTTGTTTTGAATGTGATATTAGATTTTCACTTTTTATTGACCCTCCATTTCTTTGGAGTTAAAAATAATTTACAACAAAAATCCTATTCATTGTGAAATCATTTTATTTATGATTCTTGGCAAACACATTTTGAAAATGGATATTTGTTCAAATCATTTCATTAAACACTTCATGGGGATACACAACAAGATTTAGAAATGCAAAGAAAAACTATTTGGATATAGAAAAAGTGAAAGTAGGCAGGCTGGTTGAAGAGAATAGACTACATCTTATTCTCATAGGTTGGCTCTAATTTGAACCTAAGAAATTTTACAAAGAAAGTAGACCAAGTATATATATATACACACACACTAATGAATTGCTCATGTTTAAATGTACTATTGAATATGATTTGAGGGCCAGTGCACAACGACGTTGGTGGCTCAACGATGGTGTGTAGGGAGGATGGAATGATTTGCAATGGGTTTATCAAGCGATAGAGAGAGGGAGAGGCAGAATCCACGGGAGTTAATGGTAAAATCTAAATCCTCACCATTAAAATATACTTTAAAAAATGTAAGCTTTTAACCGTATAATCGAAAATTGAATTAATTTCAACTGCTTTCTTCAAAATATGTTAAGAGGAGGGAGATTATATTTTCAAAAGGGTGAGCTCCTTATTGTAGTATCTAAAGCTTGAATTAATTTATGTTGCTTTTTTCAAAATGCGTTAGAGGAAAGAGAATACATTTTGAAAAGTATGAGGTGTTATATTATTATACAGATATGTAGAGAGAGAGAGAGAGAGAGAGAGGGAGGGAGGGAGGGAGAGGAAAGAACTGTAATGGCTTGCCAGAAGGGTCGCCGCTTGTTGAAGATGACGGTTGATAGTTAACTGTTGAGATGATGGGAACCGCCTTAGTCATCCTATTAAACATTGATGAATGGTTCCTAGTTCCTACTATTTTGAATGGTGTATAATATCTTATGGACTTAGTTTTGTAGTTGTTTTTTGCCCCATGGTGAAAAAGGATTTTGAAGAAAATATTCACGTAGTTTTTAGTGCACATGTACTGAACTAAAGAAAATGAGAGATTTATTTTTGGGAAACATATTGCGCAGAAACAACAGGGCCTAAATCAAGGATAAATTTGAATGGACGGATTTAGTAAGATCTAAATAATGCACAACCCAAAGTTGCTAGATGGAATGGAATTTCATGCAACTTCCAGGGGGAGGTGCTGAAGGGAAATATTCAAGTTCTAATTGAGATATGGGTGTATTACTTATAGAAAATATTTTAAAAAATTCAAAATTATTTAACGTATTTTTTTCTTATCTAAATAAAATATACAGTAAAAGTTTTGGGATATGGAAGAATTACTGGCAACGATGTCTGTTTTTCATCATGGAAGGAATAAGATACATTTTTGCTTTAGTGAATCTAAGCCTTGATTTCTCCTTTGCACCTGTTTATTGAACCAGTTAGTGTCTTAAATCTTAATCGATGCATCTTCCTGGCTAAAACCATATAAGTACATGGCAGCTGATTACGTTACCACCTTCCGGTTCTTTTGACTTAATGAGGACATTACGTATGGCTGGATTTGGGATGCTTATTGTGGGGCCAGCGCAGCACATGTGGTTTAACTTTATTGCAAGAATCCTACCAAAGCGAGACATAGTCACTACCTTGAAGAAGCTGATTATGGGCCAGGTTCTTTATGGACCCTATCTTAATGGTCTTTTCTTCTCCTACAATGCAGCTCTACAAGGTACACTACAATTTTGTTTCTGCTTAAATAAGAATTCCATTACAACGCTACCATATATCTTTTTGCTCTCGCTCTCTCTCTCTCTCTCTCTCTCTCTGAGCTAATGCCTTGGTTGCAAATAATATGTATCTTGTCTATATGAGTGTACATATATTTAAATATGCTCTGACAAGGTGCATCATGCTTCCTGACTATAAAATAATGCACTCAAGAATGACATGTAAAAACATTTGTTATGGTACATTCATACGAGAACGTGCAAACATTATGTGGTCGTATTATGCTGCTGTGAATTTGACCTCCATTACTACAGTCTACAGTTGCTCTAGTAAGTCTTTGTTCGACATCTTATTTTCCAAGTTATGGAACTCTTCAAAGAAGATTCCATGACAGAAGTCTCGTGTTGAGAATGAGGTCACCGCACCTCTTATGTTTAATGATGCCCAGAGTATTTTGAATCGAAGATGAAGGCAGTAGGCTATGCACAATTTGTTTTCTATAGCACTGGTTTTATGCATTTCTTTTTGTTTCTCGTGGTCTCCTAACTGGCATCCATGACTAGCATGTGCTGTATGAGATTTCATAAGTGGAAATTGTGCAACAAATGAGAACTTTCATACTTAATATTTTATTAGTTTGGAGGATAGTAGTTCATATATTAAAAATATTAAACCAAAAAAAAATCAATATCGGATACTAACTCGCCCTCAGATTGGCAATCTGTGTACCTTAACAAATAGTAGAAAAATTGTTAGAAAAGAAAGAAAGAATATGGGAAAGCATGTATCCTCATTGCGAGATGTACACGTGTATTTATTAAGCACTAAAAGCACACAGCAGATACTGTGAGCTTCCCCACATAATATTATTAATACTATA
>JAOTRH010000013.1:11691086-11718770 GCA_034768845.1 Heliamphora exappendiculata | reverse complement strand
CCCCCAAAAGTTTAAAAAAAATTCAAACAAGCTTCTGATTCTAAATGAAAAACACAATTCTGGTACTCAAATCTGTAACTTTACAGTTGTAACACATTTATAACTTCTGTTTAAATTTATAATTACATTTTTTCAACTATAATTTATAAATGAATAATTCAGCTAAACCAAACACTATTACGGAATGTTTCCAAGGTCCAGAGCCTTAGACTTCTAGGACTAATACAAAGTTTCAAAAATTTGCTGTGAGAGATAAATTAGTGTAACAAAAAAACAAGAGATGATGTTGCAATTACATTAGAGAAAACGTAGTTGCATTGGCATTCCAAGTTGAAACTAGCAACCTTCCTTACCAGATACTCTCAACTGCACATAAATTAAAGGGAATGAACAAAAAGAAGAATAACAAAATTGAGTGCCTTTGGTAAAACCAGATTGGTGCTGCATTTTTGCAAGCCTTGAAATCTCCCGGGAACTGAAGATCTTGCAACCATCATAACGTGCTCGTGACTATTCAGCTACAGAATCAGCACGTGTTTTTTCGTACAAGCGATACATCAGTGTAGTTTTTGACATCTGGGGCTCCCTTTCAAGGACAGCAATGACATCTTTAATGGAGATAGAGAGAGCAACTTTAGGTTGAGGAGCCATAACTTGGTTCCTTGAAAATTTTCTACTCGGCCCTATTCCAAAAAATGCGGATTACATTCAGAACTCGTCCAATAAATCATACAATGCTACAGATCATATTAAGGAATATTATCACACCAAATGTTCTGTTCAACCAAAAAGCCAAGATAGTTCATCAAAGTATCAATCATCATACAAGCTGAAAAGTCACAAAGAGAAGCCTCGTCACAGATAGCTGAGGTTGGCTATACGATTCTTTATCTAAAGCCAGTCAACTATGGGCCTACATGCTTCAAGAGATAATTGATTAAGGTCTTATGTCCATCAATGCTTAAGTTATAATATATGTCCCTTCCCACTTCTATGTATTTGTAACAAAATATGACTCCTGATTTAAAATTTTAGATGATTAAGAAATCCTACAAAACCCCTTACAAAAGCAACAACCCAAAATAATTACTTGAAACACTTTTTTTTTTTTTTGGAAAATAAAAGCCTCAATATCAATAACAACGATACTAATACAATAATAGTAGAAAACTATTCGTCAGTGTTAGCATTCTTGGGTGGGATTTACAAGGGTCAGTTTATGTTTAACAGTGATGTTCACCTCACTTGATCGGATGCTACCAGCCAACACCATCACACATTCCAGTTCTGGCGTTCACCCCACTTGATCGGATGCGACCAGCCAACACCATCACAGATTCCAGTTCTCTCTCTCTCTCTCTCTCTCTCTCTCTCTATATATATATATATATATATATATATATATATATACCAATGGACCACTCCCCACCACCTATCATCACCATCTATGGTACCAATGGACCACTCTCCCTCCCTCTCTCTGTTCAAATCACTCATTGCGAACATGTGAATCTCTCAATTAGTGTTTGTTTTCTGCAACGAAGTTTGGTTTTATTGCATTGGGTATCTGGATGTGGGTCTGTGTTTTTGTGGTCTGAGTTGGGTGCACTCTCTCTCTCTCTCTCTCTCTCTCTCTCTCTCTCTCTCTCTCTCTCTCTGGTACCAATGGACCACTCTCCCTCCCTCTCTCTGTTCAAATCACTCACTGCAAACATGTGAATCTCTCAATTAGTGTTTGTTTTCTGCTAAGAAGTTTGGTTTTTGTTGCATTGGGTATTTGGATGTGGGTCTGTGTTTTTGTGGTCTGAGTACTTGTATGATTAGGTTTTGATTGTGATATTGGTAATTGAGTGAGGTTGGTAATGGCCATGTTGCACTTGTGGTGATGGTGATCTAGGTTTCAGTTTGATTTGTGGGTGCGGGTTTGATTTGTGGGTGCGGGTTTGATTTGTGGGAAAATTGAGTAGATGTGGGTCACATATGATTTGGAAGAGGAAGGGTGTTGGGTTGGCAAACAAAGGTACTGGGGGTGATTGGAGAGGGTGATCTAGTGGTGGGGGTGATAGGAGAAGAGTGGCAGTGGGGTGATTGAAGCCGAGTCAAGGAGGCTGTGCTGGAGATTGTTGTGTTGTGGTGGTGACCAGCGATGGATTTGCCCAAAAAAGGAGGGAGGAAAAAAGGAAGAAAAAGCTGGACTGATGTCATGGGTAAAAAAAAGTCAAGTTCATTGGATGCGATATCTCAATTTTCTGGTTACTTCATTCTTATAACAAGGAGGGTATGTATAAATATTCTCTATACCCTTAATTCTATTAAGGGACAAACACTGGCAGGGTTGGTCACTATATTTTCCTGAATGTGGGAGAAATTTGCATTAGGTAGAAAACTTAGGTGAGGTCAGAATAGTTTACCCATCTATTTATTCAAACTAATTGTAGGAATTAAAAAGGTGTCTCAACAAATTTTCCAAATACTACATCAGGCTAATAAACCACCTGAGCCATAGCGTCTTTAGTGCTCCATAAGCCCCTTAACTGAGCCCCTTAAAATTGATTGGGACGTTTCTCATTCATATCAGTTTGCCGCAATGAACAAATCCCTTGTCATCAAGCTTAAACTTCCTAATTTTGCAAAAGATACACAAAGCCACATTTTTCTTAGGGTTACCAAATTCCTCCGGTGATGACAGAAGACCTCAAATTTATTCAGTGAGTGATAAGCATAATGAAAAACCCAACCAAACTATTAGTTCAGCTATTACTTTCTTGGATGATATAAAAGCACATTTTTTCTAGAATAAACACAATTCATATGGCAATGGTAAATCTCTTCCCAAAGGAAAATCAGAACACAGAATAATACAGTTTCCAATATAGCAACCACATCATTCTGAAATGAGACAACAGTCGCAAAAAAAAAAAAAAAAAGGACACAACTGGTAGAGGAAAATCGTGGTGATTCAAATTTCAACATAGATCTATGAAGCACGGGTAATCCAAAAATGGCGCCGTACATGCACAAGGTGCGTACTGGGTACAGGTATGGCACCGGCATGGCAAAAACTGTACCAGTTACTACGAGAAACTACCGGGTACGTTACCAATGGTCCGGTATACATAGAGTATGCTTGAGGCTTTTGGGGAATTTTTAAAATTAAAAGAATGCAAAGCTATATTACAATACACAACATACTTAATGTAATATCTATCTTTTTATCCAAGGGTAGAGATTGTTCTTTCTCTCACTACTTTTTTCCTACAAACTCAAACCTTCTCTCTTCTCTCTCTAGCTTGTGATGCTTTTTTTCTCTCTTTATTTCAAAATTAACCAAAGCAAACTCAACACTTCTACTTCTCTCTTTCACTAATTAAAAAACTCAACTTAGAAAATATAATTAATTTTGTATATTTTTTAGGAGTTTGCAATGAAATTACTAAAAAAATTACTATATTATTATTCTTAATAATTTAAAAATTATTTGCTATTTAAAATTAATTTTATACTTAATTTATGTTTAAAGTGCCTTCATGCACAGGTAATTACAAATGTAAATACATGTTGGGTATTCTGATAACTTTCAAATAGGAAAATTAAACAAAACAATCATGACCAAGCCTCCCTAGGGTTACAGCCGCACCGAAAAAGCTGAAGCCCAGAAACTCGGCGAAACACGTTGAAGCTTGTCAAAGCTCAGACTGGAGATGTCTTCGAAGCACGTTGAAGCTCATTGTAGTCAACGTCGAAGCTAGCCACCATCATCGACATTAAAGTTTTCCTTCATCGTCAATGTCAACCCTTCCTTCATCAGCGAGACAACGATCAACCTATAAGTCCACTGTTGTTCACATCCTTATTTGAGCATTCCTGATTTTTTTAATCCCATTTTTTAATCTTATTCTAATTTGTGTTCCTAGCTCTCCAATCACCCTATTTCTAAACCAAACCAAACCAAACTAAACCTTTGTCCCAATCAATTGGGGTTGGCTACATGAATTTTTTTACGCCATTCTACTCTGTTAAGAGCCATATCTTCTGTTAGTTCTAATTGGCTCATATCTTTTTTTAATACGGCATTCTATGTCAATTTAGGTCTACCACTCCCTTAGTGTTTTCATTACTCATGATCTTGTCGCTTTTTCTAACTACTGCATTAACTGGTCTAAGTTGTATATGTCCATACCACCTTAATATATTTTCTCTCAATTTGTCCTCAATTAGTGCAACCGCTACCATTTTACGAATCTTTTCATTCCTAATTTTATCTTTTCTAGTCTTAGCACACATCCACCTTAACATTCTCATCTTCACAACACTTATCTTATTTATGTGATTTTTCTTAGTAGCGCAACATTCTGTCCTCCTATATAAAATCCTTGATCTAATAACTGTCCTATAAAATCTTCATTTTAATCTTGTAAGTATCTGTCGATCACATAAAACTCTGGAAGCACTCATCCACTTGAGCCAACCAATTTTGATTGTATGGGCTACATCATTTGCAACATCTCCATCTTTGTTAATAATCGAACCTAGATAACAAAAATATTCACTCTTAGGTACCTCTTGATTTTGAATCTTTACTTTTTCACCATTTATACTCCTATTACTGCTAAAATTATATTTCATATATTCAATTTTGTTTCTACTTATTCGAAACCCTTTTGATTCCAAAACTTTCCTTCACATTTCTAGCGTAGTGTTAACCTGACTCCTAGTCTCATCCACTAAGATACTATCATCATCAAACAACATATACCATGGGACCTCATCCTGATTATGTTTAATCAATTTATTCATAACTAAGACAAAGAGATAAGAACTCAAAGTTGATCCTTGGTGTAATCATATTGTAATTGGGAATTCACTTGTTTCTCCTGCAGGTGATTTAATTGTCGTGACAACTCCATTATACATATCTCTTATCACATCAATATAACCATTTGTCACTCTCTTTCTCTCCAACGCCCACCATATGATATCTCTAGTCACTTCATCATAAGTTTTTTTCAAGTCTATAAAAACCATATGAAGATCTCTTTTCTTTTCTCTATACTTCTCTATTAATCTCCTTAGTAAGTGAATTGCTTCCATAGTTGATCTACCAGGCATAAAATCAAATTGATTTTGTGACACTGTTGTTGTTAGCCTTAGACAATGTTCAATCACTCTTTCCCATAATTTCATTGCATGACTCATCAACTTAATACCTTTATAGTTACAATTTTGAATATCTCTTTTATTTTTATATATAGGTACTAGAATACGCTTTCTCCACTTTTCGGGTGTTTTCCTAGTCATTATGATTTTATTAATCACTCTCTTTCTGATTTTTTTTAATCTCATTTTTTCCCATTGATATATTAGCCTCGTGTTTTCTTTGCTTCAGTTGGTTTATTCATTATTTGTTAATTCTCTTTGTTGAATGTTAATATATTAATTGCATTGCTAATATATTAAATTGATCTCTTTGCCCATTGCAGTGTTGATATATTAATATATGTGCTTCAGTTAGTTTTTTGTTTTTTCACAATTTGTATATAGCTTAAAGTTATTTTGTCAATCTTTATAGGAAAATGAGTTCATCAAGCATTATGGGTTCTACATCAATTTCCCTTCTATTGAACAAGATAATTATGCTCCCCTTTGGAATTATGTTACAAAATTAGTTAAAAAGGGATAAAGAGGAAGTGGTAACACAAAATTTTGGTGTAACTATTGTAATGCAGAATTCCAAGGATCATACTTTAGAGTTTAGAGTTAAAGCACATCTCTTGCAAATCAAAAATCAAGGAATAACAGTGTGCAATGTTGTGACAAACAAATCTGATATTCTTTTTGAAATAAGAAAGACAAACGAAGAAGCTAAGAACAAAAAAAAATGGTTTAAGTCTACAAATGTTCTTTTGTTGCTTTCCTCTTCTCAAGTTAAGATCAAGCAATACATTAAGATTAGAAGGATTTGGGCTAAGAAAGAGAGAGGCGGTTAGAAATAACCCTTTAGAGATGGCATTGAATCAAGGTGGCTTGAGATCATTTGCATTCTTTGATTGCTCGCATGTTCTACTCAACTGGTTTGGCTTTTCATTTGGTTAGGAATTTATATTTCGTCAATGCTTTTCAATATGATGTTGATCATCAAATAACTTGGTACGTACCTCTTGGTTATAACTTATTGCGAAAAGAAAGGGTAAGCACTGAAAGGTTGTTGAAGCCAGCAAAAAAACATGGAATGAGAAGTGTTTAAGTATAGGTGCCAACGGATGGACTGACACACAAAGGAGGCCTCTTATCAACATTATGGAAGCATCAGAAGGTGGAGCTATGTACTTAAAAGATGATAAAATTGAAGATGAGTTCAAGGATAAGTACTTCATTGCTACATTAATTAGTGAAGTAATTGATGAAATGGGACCTTAGAATGTGATTCATGTAATTACCAATAATGCTCCCGTTTGTAGTGTTGTTGGATTAATCATTGAAAGTACTAATTCAAAGATCTTTTGGACACCATGTGTAGTGCACACACTTAACCTTTCCTTAAGAATATTTGTGTTGCAAAGGAAATTGGAGCTGTTGCTTATGCTTATGATGAACGCCATTGGATTACACTTGTGATTGATGATGCGACCATTGTTAAAAATTACATCATAAACCATTCTATGAGATTGGCTTTTTTCAATGAATTTGTGCCTTTGAATTTACTTTATGTTGCAGACACGATTTTCATCAGCAATTGTTATGTTGAAAAGATTTAAATCCATATATCGTTGTCTCCAATCAACGGTGATAAGTGAGATATGGTCTTCCTACAAAGAAGATGTTGGGAAAGCGACATTAGTGAAGGAAAAGTGTTGGGTGATATTTGGTGGGACAAGATAGAATAATACTCTCTTTCACATTGCCAATTTATGAGATGTTTAGATCGTGTGACACTAACAAGCCATGCCTACACTTAATTTATGAAATGTGGGACTCAATGATTGAATAGGTAAAGACGGCCATTTATAGGCATGAAGGAAAGCAAGATGAGGAATCAACCTTTTATTATGTGGTGCATTAGTTTATGAAATGTGGGACTCAGTGATTGAAAAGGAGAATAGGGTCATCTATAGGTATGAAGGAAAGCAAGAAAATGAGGAATCAACCTTTTATTATGTGGTGCATCAAATACTTGTCGCGAGGTGGAATAAAAGTAGCACATCTCTTCATTGCTTAACATATTCTTTGAATCCAAGGTATAACTCACTTTTAAAATCGTAGTAAATACTCAATCCATTTGTTATTAAGTTATACTTTTTGAGAGTGACTAACATAATTTGCTTTTGATATTTTCTCAATTTTTGATCTAGGTATTATAGTGCAATGTGGCTTGAAGAAAATCACAATCGTGTTCCTTCTCATAGGGATGAGGAAATTTCAAATATTAGAACCAAGTGTTTTAAGAAATAGTTTCCCAATCCACATGAGAGAAGGGTTGTTAAAGTCGAATATGCCAAGTTTTCAGGCTGTCTAGAAAGTTTTGGAGATTATGACTCCTAACGGATCCAATGGTTTGGAGGTTGGCACGGATCTTTTGCATGCTCCAATCTTTGGCAATGAAGTACTTGGCCAACCATGTTCTTCTTCATGCTGTGAGAGGAATTAGAGCACCTACTCTTCTATTCACTCTGTGAGAATAAACAAGATGACAACACAATGATGTGATGATTTGGTTTTTGTGCACTACAATATTTGTCTACTATCAAGGAGAAGTCCACAATATACAGAAGGGGAGAGACTAAGTTGTGGGACATTAGTGGAGATGATTTTGATTCAATGGATGGTGCTAATTTACTTGAAATTGCAAATCTTTCACTTGATGAACTAGAGATGGAACCTATATTGTTCAGAGATGAAGATGATGAAATTAAGATTGCTAGCTTCTTAAGTTTGTTTATGCTTTAACTTGTTTTGTTTGTGGCTTTGTGCCCTGTGGCATCTACATTAGATATACTCTTATATTTAATTTTAGTATATTGATGACATGATGTACTAAGTACTATTTCTTTGATTTTAACAACTAATGCTATTATTTTTTGTGATCTTCCTTTTTCGAATTAGTTTTGTATTTTCCATATATATAATGCAATATTTTAAAACTTCTAAAAAATAATTTATTGACGTACCTTAGCTATACCTGTACCTATTTTCTAGGGTTTTACCATACCGTTGTAGCCGTACTGCGAACCCGCACCCATGCTTCATATAGACAGAATCTACACCTTGAAACCAAGCCAAATTTATAGCAACTTTAGGATATTGAATTTTCCTCACTAAAGCTCTATGCTTTGCTTGAAAACTCAGCCTTCAAATTGGCAAACTGAGCATAATTCCATGGTCCCCAAAGAGGTCAAATATCCACCCGATAAGATAAAAATACCTCCAAGAACTAGGAACTTCTAATCCAAGAAACAACATGAGAAGAATCAATTACCACCACAAACTTCAAGTCTCTTTCACTGCCCGAATAGCAATATAAACTCTCTTACATAACTTTAGTCTTCCTGCAAACTTTAAAAAGTGATATAGCATATGGTCGTCTTCAAGGAACATGTTAAAGTAAGAGCTTCCACAAGGCATCCCTTCCATCCTTTGGCAATGTTAAGTCACCAATTATTCTAAAAACTTAAGCTGCTACAAAATGGGCCCAATAATGTATATTAAGCTATCCAATACTCCCCATCACGTGCGACCCTATCTCGCACGTGAAGAGACAAGCTAACTGAACTAAACAGGTGCACCAACACACACAATAACAAATATAACAAGAAAGCACATCACAAGACTTAAACCGAAGACCCCATGGAACTAGAGCTCTAATACCATGTTAAATCACCAATTATCTAAAAAACTTAAACTGTTAGAAAATTGGCTCAACAATGTATATCAAGTTATCCAATAGGCAAAAATCAATCCTTCCCAAATAAGAGGGAGAGGATAAGTACCTTCAAATGGTTCAATGAGGACTGCTCAGTTTGATAGGAAGACCTTTGATTTCGTTGGCAATGGTCGGAAGTCGGTGACTGAGATGGGTTGTGGCTTGCAAAGGTCCATTGGTCTCTTGTTGGAGGTCGCATAATTGGTTGAGAAGTTAGGGTTACTTCTAAGCTCCAGAGAGGGGTCGGCGAAGGGGGGAAGAGGAAGGTTGGCTCTAGAACCATGATGTATCATAGTAAGACAAACTATGCAAGAAATTTTATGGAGGTCTTGGTGGAGGATGTTAGGAGGAGAGGGCTTCTTTGCATTCCAGAATCTCATTTTCGTGATGGATGAGGAGGTTTTGCTAAGGTGTTATTGGACTTTGGCTCACAACTCATGACAGATGAGTGTCTCACCAAAGATGAAGATCATATTTGAGGGTTGCTGCTTTGTCGACGTATCCAGAGGGGAGGTTGGTGGTGAATGATAAGAGAAGGTCCAACTGCGACTTGGAGATGGATTACAACTCTTCAACTGAGGTGGTGAAGTTCCTAGACCGTTGTTTGGTTGGTCGGCTGGGTCGATGGGATTCTAATCCCATTCTGGCAGCTTCCTCACTGAAAGAGTTAGCTAAATGTCGGTGGTTGGTTCCAAACATAGTGGAGGTTCTAGATGGGAGAGGGACATATTCACTCTTTGAGTTCCTTTTAAAGAAGAAGGCGTCTCTATTTTGGGAGGATTCGGTATTCGGTGGCCACAACCTCTTCCAAAGTGGGGGGCCAAAAGTGGAAAGAAAAAGAATTGAGGCATCCTTAGAGAAAACAGACAATGAGTAGAAGCTTCAGAGCTTATTAGAATGGAGGAGATGACTCATAAGTATGGAGCTATACTGTTTAAGGAGGTGGAGATCTCCTTTTGTAGAAGGCTTGGGCCATGGAAGCCGGCTCACATATGCACAGTGTCTCATGCTTGGGACAAGTGGTTCACCCCCTTTGCCCATTGCACCATGCACAAATGTGGGACATCCGCAGGTGGGCAGGGCCCCATGCTCTTTGTCATTTACTCTATAGATGCCCCAATTTTTCCTTTAACTTGTATTTCATTTTTCACATTGGCACAGTGTCTCATGCTTGGGACAAGTGGCTCACCCCCCTTTGCCCATTGCACCATGCACAAATGTGGGGCATCCGTAGGTGGGCAGGCCCCCCTGCTCTTTGTCATTTACTCTATAGATGCCCCAATTTTTCCTTTAACTTTTATTTCATTTTTAAATGGTGGGTGCCTCTCTCTCTCTCTCTCTCTCTCTCTGCGCAAGCCCTAAAAATTCTCCTTCCTTTTTGCCCATTCTTCATTTGCTATCAGTGTCAAAATTCAATGCACCAAAGCATCATTGCTAGATGAGGTTTCTAAATTGCAGTGATTGAATGTAAAGAAGGTCTGATCTCTTCAAATTGTATTGATTTAATAGTAAAAATGTATACACATATCTATGTAGGAGTTAGTTTTTATAACTATATATATTATAAACTTGGTATCCATACATATTCATATTTACAGGTAGAAATATATTCTGTTTCTAAGGACTGAAGACTCGTAAAGAGAACATCTCACCCAATTTAGCTTTATTTTTTACTTTCTATACCAGCATTGGATTGACTGAAGAATGCAGTATGAGTTGTAGCCATCACTTGAACCTTTTTAACAAGCTTTGGAGTTCTCTAATTTTCGTTAAATGCTTAATTTACTTGATTTAAACACTGGTTGTTGTTGACTCTATAATCACTTCTCTTGGTCCAAGCATGTTGTTTCTATAACAAGACGACTATTTTTGATGCACTTTTGGTTAGCGTTGGCTTGGTATTTTGTGTTTCACCCTTTACTTGTTCATGTTAGCTTATACGTGTTCTCGTCTCTTAGACCTATACTTTTATATATTTTCTATAATTAACAAAACAAAATTCTTGTTGGTTTCTAATGAATAATATTTTAATGAATAATATGTGGGGGTTTTTTTCTTATTCTTTAATTGGAATAGGATCGTTTGGTGGCAAAAAAAATTATTCATATTTGGCCCGTGACGATAAACTCCTATTTTCATCCCAGGTCAAGTGAGCACTAAGTTGGTGAGCAATCGAGCAGAGGTGTTAAGAAAAAGCCACAAAGGCTGGCTTCATTCCTCTTAACGGGGAGCAAACCTCGTGGGAAATGATATGTTGACCGCATGGGACATGGGTATCCATGGGCAACGTTTAATAAACGCGTCATGGAAAGAAACATGATGTTGACACGTGATTAGGTGACCACTCATTTATCTCTACTTTTCTACATGTTAATTATTGGTCTAACTTCAAAAATCAACAAATAGTGGCTTTAATACCACACACAAAAATCTTAGGCAAAAGTGAGTGTAAATGGACAATAACTCTTACATATGTTGTTTATATGTGCACACAATTAATTCTAACAAATATAAAAAATATAAAAATTCAAATAACTCATGATACTAATGAATTATCAAGTCCCTTTAGTTGATAAATGAGTGGATAAATTACTTATTCTAAGAGAGAGAGGGAGAGAGAGAGAGAGGGAGAGGGAGAGAGAGAGTTAAGGGATTTGGAACTATCATATTTGTTTTGAATGATAAGTACATAGTGTAATAGGTAACACGCGTGCAACTAAGGCAAGACATGTGGGTCTGAGCTTTGTGGTGATCAATTATCCTATATTGGTATTATTAATTATGTTATGATTTATGCCAATTCATAGATATATTTTTGGATTTTGGGGCGTCCAACCAAAAATCAATTGGTAATGGGTGGAGAGGTCTCTAAATAATATGAATCGAGTTGGAATGGCATAGAGAAGTGACGTGGGATATGTCTCCAATACTTCCTACACGTGCAACTCAGTTACATGTGAACATGATAGAAAGATGAAAGAAATGAATTAAACAAATCTTGGACAAAAACTTAGCTCGCGAAACCATCAAAGACAACTTTGATACCAATCATACGATATTAGAATTTATAGTCATCCAATCCAAAACCCATTCGTAATAGGTAGAGAGGCCTCTGGAATATATAAACAAGATTGGGAGTCCTAAAAATGTGATATGTATACGAATTGATTGCTAAATGTATCGAACTGAATCGTACGATACATATCGTGAATCGTATGATACCGATAACAAATGTTGATACTAGCTTTAGATTGTTTATGGATGTATTCTAGCTATAGCTTTAGATTGTTTATGCGTTTATTTATGCATTTATTCTAGATATGAAGCACAGGTGGGCACGCGACATGGGTACAGGGAATAGCAATACAATAAAATATAATAAAATAGAGCACTGGTACAACAACGATACGATAAAACTTCAGGAAGTAAGGTACAAGTACGACTCGCGTACACCAATAATTTTTTTAATTTTTTTTTAATATCGCATTGTATATATGTAAAATATAAAACTAATACAAAAGGTACATCATCAAAATTAGTAGCACTAGTGGTTAAAATCAAACAAATATTACTTAGTGCATCATGTCATCAACATACAAAAATTTAAAATAAGAGTTTATCTAATGTAAAAGCCACAAGGCACAAAGCCACAAACAAAACAAGTTAAACAAAAACCAAGTCTTAAAAAGCTAGCAATCTTAATTTCATCAGCTTCATCTCTAAACAATACAGAGCACCCTCCATTGAATCAAAAGCATCTCCACCAATGTCCCATAACTTAGTCTCTCCCCTACTGTATAATGTGGACTTCTCATTGATAATAGATTAATATTATAGTGCACAAAGACCAAATCATCACATCGTTGTGCTGTCATCTTGTTTCTTCTCATGGAATGAATAGAAGAATAGGTGCTCCAATTCCTTTCACAGCATGAAAAAGAACATGGTTAGTCAAGTAATTTCACTGCTAAAGATTGGAGCATAGGTGCAAAAGATCCATGCGCCAACCACCAAACCATTGGATTTGTTAGGAGTCATAATCTCCAAAACTTTCTAAACAACCTGAAAACTTGGCAAACTCGGTATTAACAACCCTTCTCTCATGTAGATCTGAAAAGTATATCTTAAAACACTTGGTTCTCATATTTAAAATTTCCACATCCCTATGAGGTGGAACACGATTGTGATTTTCTTCAAGCCATGTTGCACTATAATACCTAGATCGAAAAATGAGAAATTATCAAACGCAAATTATGTTAGATACTTTCAAAAAGTACAACTCAATAAAAATGTGTTTAGTATTTACTAAGATTTTAAAAGTGAGTTATACCTTAGATTCAAAGAATGTGTTAAGCAATGAAGAGGTGTGCTACTTTTATTTCACCTTGTAACAAGTATTTGATACACCACATAATAAAAGGTTGAGGCCTCATTTTCTTGCTTTCCTTCATGCCTATAGATAGCCGTCTTCACCTTTCCAATCATCGAGTCCCACATTTCATAAACTAAGTGTAGGCATGACTTGTTAGTGTCACAAGATCTAAACTTCTTATAAATTGGCAATATAAAAGAGAGTATGTATTCTATCTTGTCCCACCAAATATCACTCAACACTTTTCCGTCACTAATGTCGCTTTCCCAACATCATCTTCTTTGTAAGAAGACCATATCTCACTTATCACAATTGATTGGAGACCACAATATATAAGTTTAAAACCTTTTGAACATAACAATTGCAAATGAAAATCGTGTCTGCAACATAAAGTAACTTCGAAGGCACAAACACATTGGAAAAAGCCAATCTCATAGAATGGTTCATGATGAGATTTTGAACAATGTAATCCAATAGCATTCATTATAACCATAAGCAGCAGCTCTAATTTCCCTTGCAGCACAAATATTCTTTAAGGCAAGATTAAGTATGTGCACTACACATGGCGTACAAAAGATCTTTAAATAAGTACTTCCAATGATTGCTGGGATCCAACAGCATTACAAATGGAAGCATTATCGGTAATTACCCAAACCACATTCTGAGGTCCCACTTCATCATTACTTCACTAATTAATCTAGTAATGTAGTACTTATCCTTAACCTCACCTTCACATTTAACAACTTTCAAGTACATAACTCCACCATCTGATGCTGCCATAATGTTGATAAGAGGCCTCTTTTGTGTATCAGTCCATCCGTCAACATCTATACTTAAAAACCTTTTCATTCCAAGATTTTTTTGCTGGCTTCAACAATGTTTGCTCTTTCTTTTCGCAATAGTGTAGTTCGCAACAAATTATAACCAGAAAGTACATACCCAGTTATTTAATGCTCAGAAGCATATTAAAAAAGCATTCACAAAATATGGATTCCTAGCCAAATGAAAAGTCAAACCAGCTGAGTAAAACATTCGAGCAATCAAATAATGCAAATGAACTCACAACACCTTGTTTAACGCCATCTCTAAAGGACTATTTTCGGCCGCCTTTTCCTTTCTTGGCTCAAATCCTTCTAATCTAAATGTATTATTTGCCCTAACTTGAGAAGAGGAAGGCGGCAAAGGAACATTTTTAAGCTTAGCCATTTTCTTCCATTTCTCAGCTTCTCCGTCTACTTTATTTCAAAAAGAATATTAGGTTTGTTCTTCACAACATTGCATATTGCTATTCCCTGATTTTTTTATTTGCAAGAGATGTGCTTTAACTCTAAAGTATGATCCTTGGAATTCCCCATTATAATAGTTACACCTAAATTGTGTTACCACTTCCTCCTTATCCCCTATTAACTAATTTTGACATAATTCCAAAGGGGAGCCTAATAATCTTGTCCAGTAAAAAGGGAATTTGAAGTAGAACCCATAATGCATAGATATTAAATGTCAAAATAACTTTAAATTGAAGCACATATATTAATATATCAACATTGCAATGGGCAAAGAGATTATTTTAATATATTGGCAAAGATGAAGGAAGACGATGAAGGCTGGCTTCGATGCGAATACGAAGGTTGGCTTCGATGGTGACAACAAAGGTTGCCTTTGATGTCGACAACGAAGGTTGACTTCGACGTCGACGATGGCGGCTAGTTTTGATGTCAACGAGGACGAGCTTTAACGTGCTACGATGTAGACGAGGACGAGCTTCAACGTGCTTCGATGGCTTTAACGACATCTCCAGTCTAAGCTTCGACAAGTTTCAACATACTTCGAGTTGCTAGGCTTCAGCTTTTTTGGTGGCGGCTGCAACCCTATGGAGGTTTGGTTATGAATTTTCTCTCTGTTTTTTCTTATGAAAGTTATCAAAATACCTAACAAGTATTTACATTTGTATAATTTTTGTTTTGAAAATAACCCGAAGCCCCAAGCATACCAAAATCATATCCAAAATGAACCCGATCATTGAAAATACACACGGTACTTTTTTGGAGTGCTCGGTATGTTTTTTTCCGTACCGGTGCCATACCAGTACCCGATACGTTTTTTGTCGTACTAATACCCAGTATGCACCTGGTGCGTGTAAGGCGCCATTTTTGAAGTGCCCCAACGCTTCATAGTATTTTAGTATTAAAAAAATACATAACTCGCATAGCAAGCAACACTGTCACAATTTGTGCACCTAGATAACGTTGATACACTTGTCCATGCATGAAAATACCACCATCAATCAAGTAAACCTTATATAATCAATCCCACACAAGTCTAAACCAACCAGCAAGGTTCATGTTGAGGATATAACTAATAAAGTTATTCTCTCTTTAATAGCTTAAGCTTTTAAATGAATTGGTGCTAACAATTTAATATGGTACTAAACCACGCAATAAATTATATATTCAAACCTCACCATCTATCAGATAATTTTGAAATATTTGCACGTGTTTGGCTGGCTTATGGAGGAGAGTCAGGCCACACGTGAGGGAGCATGTTCAGAATACAAATAATAAAGTTATCCAAATCTCTTACAGCTTAAGCTTTTAGATAAGTTGGCAATTCACAATTTAATAGTTCACATGCAGCATAGCCAATTGAAACTCTTATCAAAATGGATACTAGTATACAGATTCAGGTATTTCATGGTGTAGAAGTGATGATATTTAAGTTGAGAAGAATGTGATTCTAACATTAAAAATTGGCAAAATGGCCAAACTATACCATGCTTACCAGATGTCACATCAGCAGTTGGCTGGCCCCTTTTTTCTGCCTCTTGATTATCCCTTTCATTTTTTTCAGAGGTTGATAAAGGCTTGCGGCTCACATCATTACCAGGCTGAGAACCAGAAGTCACATCAGTTCCTCCTTCACGTTTCTGTCGGGCCTGTTCAGCCATTAGTTGCCATTTTGATAGCATATCATCTCCTCCAACAGCAGCTCGGGCAGCAACATTTGCCGCTGTTGTCCGCATTTTGTCATCCTCTTCTTTGTTTGCCTGCATAGTAAAAGTTCAAACCACACAAATTTCACTTTTTTCATTTATTGATAAAAATATAACCCTTGATACCTTGAGTGATTTCACACGACCTTCATCCTTCTCCTTATCGCCATCAACTCCACCATTACCTTCTGACTGCATTAACAATACGAATATAACGAACTTCAAAGAATCCACTCGCAGAGGCAAATGCACAAATTAAATTTAAGAAGTATCTATGCATGCATGACTCACATCATCGAGCTTTTGGAGTATTTCTGCTTCTGTCTTTTTTTTATCCAATTCTTCTCTGGCTTTCTGGTTCATTGCCATAATTTGTTGTTGAACATCTGAGGTGAAAACAGTTTGATGTCTTCGTTTCTCAATATCAACCCGCTACAGAATTCATTTAATATGGTCAAAGTAAAGAATCATTCAATTTTCAATTCTTTATTTAAGAATTCATTTAATATCACCACAACTAACCTGTTTTGACAGTCTCATCAAATTACTTATCAGTCCACGCATTCTTTCCTCAACACACTGATAATTTAGTTTCATAAGAGAGGTGAAAAGGAGAACAAGAAAAAGGCAGAAGTGACAAAAATCTCACCAATGACAAGCATCGCTCCACATCATTGCTTGTACTCTTCAGACCACATTTTGATACTGCCATAAATAAAAACATCCCAAATATGTCAAGCTATGTGCTTCTAAATTTATTTTTTTCCCCAGAAAAAAGAACGCATAAATTCAGAGGAGACAAGGTTCCATCAAAAAAAGCCTTACTGATTTCTGCCAATTTCTTTTGAAGGGGAATTTTCTGCAAAATTTGCCGATCTTCTTCTTCTTGCACAACCCTTCGAGATACTTCTGAAACTTGACTGTCTTCTTTGGGCCCAGAAAACAGCTGTTCTTCTTCCTCCTATCTTACACAATATCAACAGGATTGTGAGCGCCCAACTAAAAGTCTCTGCATTGTAAATTAAGCCAGAAGACACGTTTTAATCCTGTAAAGTTGATGACGGAAAACCATACCCTAAGATTGACTCCACTGACAGCAGTTACATCATTGAGTTGTTCAATACTTTGATCCAAAAGGGCCCCAGATACTTTTTGCTTTTTACTGGCAAAACCCCCACAAATGTGTCAATTAAGTTTCTTTAAAAAAAATGAGGGAGAAACCAAGTTACACCAGCCAATCAAACTCATCCTCCAGCTGTGTGTCAGAGAACAAGTTATCTCACCTTGATAGAGGTGGAGAAGATCCAAGGGGTTCAAGTGGTTTCTTTTGGCCACTAGAAGGCTTTTTTGGTGGTGTCTTTGCATTACTTCCAGGCCCAAGCAGAGATGTTGCAGATGGGCTCCGAGAATTTGACTGATAAAACATAGAAAAGTCAGCCAATCAATAACAGTAAGCAAAGTGTGATAACACAATGGTAAATATTCTTGCATAGAACTTATTTTTTTACTATCAGTTATCTCTGTTGCTTTTTCTGGGTATGGCCATTCGGTTCCAAGTGAACCCCACTCTAGTGGCCAAGAAAGGTTGGCTCTAACCCCATCCCTTTCTGCTCGTCCAAGAGAAGTTGGTAAATATTCTTACATAACTTATTTTCGTTACTATCCGTTCTCTTTGTTTCTTTTCCTAGGTATGGCCATTCTCTTCCGAGCGAACCCTGCTCTAGTGGCCAAGTAAGGTTGGATTTAACCCCATTCCGTTCTGCTCGCCCAAGAGAAGTTGGCTCCAAACCAATCCCGCTCCGCTCCGCTCGCTTAACGCCATCCACTTGAGTCAATTCCATCTCTTTAAGACTTGGAAAGTGCAAGACTCAATTACAAGATCTAGGCTAGAGGCAAGGCCTAGTGATCTTGCTTAGGATCTATAGAGGACTGCAGCTTGAAGATTAGATTCGAGGGTTCATTGGAATTGCTTGGCTTATCCCAAAGGCTCTAATATGACAAACCTTAAAGAGAAAGAGGCGTTGATTCAAGAAACAATAAAGTACATTGACCATTTTAAGAAATATGACGCTTTGAAACTCGACACTGAGCACATCACGCGCCCCCTTACCATGTCAAGTATCATAGACCATTGTCAACCGCTGACTCAACCGATATGCTCATTGTCGCTAAAAAAAAAAAGACTCCCCTATCCCTTTACGATAAAGACCTCTGTGCTTAACGATAGACACCTCTATGCTCCTTACCTCCTGCATAAGAAGCCCATGTTTCTCCTTCAAAGGATACTAATCACCTACCAGTCTTTTCGATTTGGAACTTCTCTTCCCCCCCACCCCCGCAATTCCCGTCTGCCCCTAAGTTTGCTCTCCGCTCTGACACAGGATGTGGCGGGACAAGGGATAGAAGAAAGGTGGCATTAAAGGGTTAAAACCTTTTCAAAATACCACTGCCATAAACTCAACTTGTCATTAATCAACTCTAAATAACACATAAAGAGAGCCTTTTATTTATAGGCATAAACCCTAATTTGAAAAACAAACAAGAATCCTAAACAAAAAGGTAATAAAAATAAAAAAATCAGAATCTTAAACTCAAGGAAACAAATAAAATCCTAATTAATATAAAATTAATATAAAATAGTAAAAATAAAATTGTAAATAAGCCATCGTATTCCGCATCATTTTCCTCCATTGAGAAAAAGAACTCGATCTCGAGTTCGTCTTGAAATATTATACTCTGCTATGCCAATTAATTAAGTATTTTGATTAGATGAGCTGCGTCAGTTTCGTCTCATCCCAACTAATATTGTTCTTGAGACTGTTGACAAGGTCCACTAAGCATGGATTGGACGCCCAATCAAATTCTTCAACATCAATAGAATCAATAATGCTCTGGCTTGATGAAATCACATGTTGGTGAGCAATGAATAGGATGGGATAAGTTGTTATATCCTCATGTCCAAGAGACTAGCCATTTGGTGAAGCCATTTGCTGCATAGAAGGTTCTTGTTCTCATTGAAATAGTCACCCATTTGATAAAAACAAACACCTATGGAAAACTAAAAGATGAGTGTTATCAGAACAAAGCAATTGATAGGTTTGTGGATGTAGTTCAAGTTGAAGTTTCACCCTATTGACACCTTTTTCAATAGAGCATTCATTACCCTCCATCGATGACAATTTTACGAACTTTGTTGACACACCTACGAATGGTATGAAATTTATTAGTGCGCTTCAATTCAACTCCATCAAGCACTTGTAAAAGGTTCAAGATTTTATTTTTCATTTTGGAAAACTGCGACAGGTCCATTTTTTATTAATGGGATGATCTGGTTTGGGCTTGAAGTGTACAGCTTATTCGGGTAAAGCTTTTGGGGCTTGGGTTATAAGGTTTTGATGGTTTTTAAAATAGCTAGATGGACTTTTTGTTTCTTAAACTAAACTGGGTCGATGAGGGTTGGGTTGGGTCAGAAAGGGGTTTAAAAGTGGACTTTTTGTTTCTTAAACTAAACTGGGTCAATGAGGGTTGGGTTGGGTCAGAAAGGGGTTTAAAAGAAATAGGGTGGATCAGAATTGGGATGGATGTGAAATGGTTTATGTTTATTGGGTTGGTTTAAGTTTGTAGCTATAATGGACAGGGGTTAAAAGATTGGTTGGTTTTGGGATGATGGGTTAGTTTTGGGTTTTGGGTTAAATAGAAACAGCAATCCGGTAGGGGGCTTAGGGTTGTCTTCTTCCGCAATTGCGAGAAACAGAAAGGGGGAAATCTGGGGGTTTTTTGTCATGGCGCTCGCAATGCAAGCAACAAAGAAGGGAGAGAGAGATTTACGATTGAGATGGGAAGGGAACGAGGAAGAGAGAGAGAGAGAGAGAGAGGTAGGGAGGGAGGGAGGAAGGGAGAGAGCACTGAACCTGGTCGACAATGGTGTCGGAGGTGTTGGATGGCTTTGGCAATGATTGACTACTGCGGCAGAGTGCGGATCTTGTCTTGGCAACGACCGACAAGGCTATCGTAGGTTGCTTCGTCAGCAATGGTGGCTCTAGCTTCGAGTGGTTGTGGTTGACGGCAAGAAGGGCCCACGAGTCCACGAATGATTGTTTCATCTTTTTTTTTCTTTGAACAATATGAGAAGGGAGAGAGAGAGATGATTGTTTCATCTTTTTTTTTCTTTGAACAATATGAGAAGGGAGAGAGGGAGAGAGAGAGAGAGAGAGAGAGAGAGAACAAAGAAAGGAAGAGAGGGGATCTAGAGCCTCAACTCTGACACCAAAATGATGCAAGACGTGGATAGGTGAGGGATGGAAGAAATGTAGCTCAAAAGGTTAAAATCCTAACATAAGACCAGAACCTTAAACTCAAATTTTTATTAATCAACTTTGAATAATACATAAAAAGAGCCTCTTATTTATAGGCCTAAAAACCTAATTTGAAAAGGAAACAAGAATCCTAAACGAAAACAAAATAAAAATAAAAACCTTAACTAAAAAATAAACTAGAATCTTAAACTAATAAGAAATAAATAACATCCGAATTAAAATATAACTAATTGGGAGCCTTCATGTTCTGCTCACGCTCTCACATCCTCTCCCTCCCGTGGTCCTGAGCCATTAAGTACCTACTATCTTCCTAGACCTTTTGATCACTCTCCTCTACCCTGAATATATTTTAAGCTTCTGACAAATAAAGGGATTTATCTGGCTAGCAGAAGCTGACTCCCTAACAAGAAACTAATCAAATACCTGATCTCCATTCCAGTGCCAGAAACTGAAACCAAACAAGACTGGTTATTGGGACATTCTCTTTCCTATACATGCATTTGATAGTCAGACACTTTCAAGCTGGAATGGGGTTAACTCAAAGATTTGGCTTCAACCACCAGCTATAGAGTGTAGGCAAGGAGGCATTACAAAGATATCCAGATTGCTGAGAATTTCAATATTTTCATGTTGGGCTTCTGTAACATGCTAACATATTTTGTAGTGAAACACAACAGCAAATAGATGACAGGATAAAGATTAAAATTCCGCAAAATTTTCCACGTCTCTTTGTCGTTGCACTTGGCAAAGTGTTTCTAAGTGCGTGGAAAAATGAAAATTTGTCAAATCTAATCCTGAATATTGAATCCATGCATCAGAACCTCAAACAATAAAACAAGCAGATAAATGAGCATGATAAAAACAAGATTACTAAGATACGAGCCTCCAGCTGGGCAGTAATAGAACGCAACATTGAATTCGGAGGCATTATACTCGTAGATGTTGAGAACCCCATCCTCGAGGACTGCATCTCGAGAGCTTCATCCTTTGTAGTTCCTATATTTGAATTCCCATGTTCAACCCGTACAGAAGGGAAAGATGACATCCCCTGTGGGAAAGACAACTGTGATTTGAGTTGTTGCTCGCTACCCTGATCAATGGGCTCTTGTTTAACATATGTCATTGATGATAGAGCACCATTTTTCTGCTCTTTACTGGTTGATGATTGCCAATGAACTGAATTATGTGGCAAAGTCGAATTATTTGTCAAGTGCGGAAGAGCTCCACCTTTCCCTCTTTTTGGTTCGGTAAAAGAATTCTGCCTCTCAAATTTAGGTGCACTGACCTGAGTTGATGTTCCAAACTGGGTTGCACCAATGTTTTGATGAACTGGACCCTGCCTCAATTGTGAATCAGGGGGCTGCTGTTTGAGAGATGATGCTGAAGTGCTAACATTTGCTCCAGAAAATGGGCGATAACTACCACCTGTACTTCCATCAATGGGAAAAGTTGCCTGTGAGAAGTGCAAATGCTGTTGCTGCTGCTTGCTAAGTCCTTGTATGGGGATGGTAGGGCGCTCCCGTTCTTGGTTAATGTTACTCAAACTGGGTGAAGACGTTTGGCTTGCTGGTATTCCGCATGAATCTGATTGCCATTCCATCTCTCGGGATTTAGGACCAATATCATCCATTATTTCACTGCTAGAATAAGTCTTCAGTTGCACAGCTGAAGAGGGAATACGAGACACATCTGCAGGAGAGGTGATGCCCCTCTGGTGGAGTTGTGCAAATGACTGGGGCGCATTTCCCTGATTCGCACCAACAGAAGGCATTTTCATGTGCTGTGGTTGTGCAGATGCTTGAGACTGTAATGACAACTGGTTGGGTCCAGCCTGCGTGTTTCGAGCAGCCTGTTTTCCCATTTGGTTTCAGCATTAAATCCCCAAACAAAATAGAGAAACTTAAATAACCAGTTCGTACTCACCTGAACTTGCAATTTATACACTGCCATCTTGAGCATCTGGTCCCCTACAATAGCTCTCATGTGCCTGACAAATCCATCTTTGGAGATTTCATTTTTCTGAAAATAGCAAATTACGTCAACATTAAGATGGAAGCAATAGAAACATTCATCCCATGCTAGACAGTACAGTGATAAAGAAATCCATGTCTGGGTTCCACCTTCAATTTGGTATAAATAGTAAGTAGTTGCATGCCTTTGTCCTTATCAAGCTGCGGTTGTAGGACCGGGAGCAACATGGCAAATGGCACTTGTTTTCCACGATTCATTGAATTCATTGCCTGCTCTGCTGCCATTGCCTGTTGATTAGTCATCTTCTGTAACCTTGGGTATTGAGACTCAATCTCTGGATTGTGGGTTCTGTCTGGCTCTCTGATATGGACAGAATTCCTGTCGGAATTTTGAATCCCCATTGTTTGAGAAAAAAGGAGGCTATTTTGCTCCCCTTGTCGTTGTTGGCAGTCATCTTGTGGTCGTATTGGTTGCAAAGGGATGCGATTCAGTTCGTGTGGGGTGTCAATTTGTTGACTCCTGTTCTCGGGAACGGATCCATGCTGCTTTAGCTCTATTTCAGACGAATGTTGCTCTTGTTGCGTGGAACCATTCCAATTTTGCTGATTTTGACCATTGGTATTTTCATCTTGGCTGGAAGATTGCCATTGCTGAAACAACTGGTTGCTTCCTTGAGATAAAGGTGCTGTTTTAAGTTCAGCATATCATGATTAATCATAAAGTTTCTAAGCGGGGTCATGAAACCAAAATGAAGAATATGCATTAAAAGTTCGAAGACGTAATTACAAATTAGCTGTATATCCCAGGCATGCATGCAAATTGATCACACTTAGAAGTTCAAAAGTCTTCAAATGAAACATCAAAGTGCAATCCTCAATGAGGAACTAGCTAAAATACAAATGAAATAATAATAGAAGAATGAGAAGCATGCAGCCATGTAGGTTGCAGTATCCTTCTAAGCATGAATCATTACAAAACCCACAAATGAACTCTCCACATACTGATCCATTATAATCAGATATAAATGATATAGAACAAACGCAGCAAGTTTAATACTATTTACAGAGCCAATAGTTCCTAGACTCCTATCAGGCATCATCAATTCAAGAGTTTTGAATTATGTCAAAATCCTAAATCTGCATTCAGACATTATAGTGAAAACACTGACGCGCCACGAGCTCAGTACTCTCGGATGAGTTCGATAAAAAGGATTTGCAATCCTTAGCATGACGGTTCCCAATGTTTGAGAACCAGAGCTTCTGCAGCATCCACGCTACACCTCACTCATTGCAAAAACCTTCCAAACTGTGCAACCTAATCCCCAACTGTTTGAATAAACCTTTTCACTAGCTTTTGTATCTGGCTTTTGGCTTTTTTACTGTCTTCTAGTTTAGCTTTCGGCAACCAAAAAAAAAAGAGACAAAAACAAAAATAAATCCACACTAGAAGCCTATAAAAAATTATTGTAATTTAATTGAAACATGTCCATTAAAAAATTAAAAGCCAGTTGAAAAAATCCAGTAATATGGTTGACCAAAGTAATAGGGTTGACAGTCATTACTCAGCTACAAACGACAGCAACAGTGAATATTAAAAACACTGTTTACGAATAGGTTTGCAGTACTATCAGCCACTGCTGGCTTCCATGCTGAATTTGATATCCTAGCCCTAGGATATTTAACCAGCCAGCAACTATAACCAGACTTCGACTTCATAATTCTCGACTCAGATCCCAAACTGGCCTGGGATTCAGTTTCTTACCCATTTACTTGCTTGGTCTTGATACTAGTGAAGTGTCAATAGCTAATAGTGGCATTGAGAAAAATGGGATAACGACTTGTGATGATATGGAAAGAATAGCTGCTCAAATAATTATGAGCTGCACCACGTCGTCTAATCTCCAAAAAGAACTAAACAAGAATGGAACAAAATGTGGGTAATTGAGGATGTCATCTAATCTCCAAAAGGAACCAAACAAGAATGGAGCAAAATGTGGGCAATTGAGGATGTTATATTAACTGAGAATGGTACTTTATTTTAAAATTTAAGAACAAAGGGGTCCTTGATGACATTCTTGAAATCCATAAAGAACTTCAAGGGAGAGAAAATGGAAGGCCTATACCATACGTTCTGCTTCTAACTCACTTCTCAAGTCAAGCAAGCCAGTCTCCTCCAAAAATGCTTGCTGAAAATCAAAGAAAGAAGGCCGCCAAGTCCTATTGATCATAACGATATCGTGGAAAGGCTTTACACTCACAGAATCATATAAATAAGGAACCACATGTATCATTGCCGAAAGTTCTCAACATTGGCCTGTGTTCAAGGTGCAGGATATAGAGAGGGGCAGGCTCTTTAGGGTCTAATTTTCTTTCTATCTTGTTAACCCAAGGGCATTTAAATGAATTTTGATGATTTTTATTAAAAGGCGTTTTCTAATTAAAGTCTAAAAAGATAAGAAATAAAATGTGTTTTAAAAAGGTTGGGTCGACACCTTTATCTTTTGAGTCGACACCTCGTGCTATTTAAGTCGACACCTCGTGCTAAATGAGTCGACACCTTGTGTTCTCTAAAAGAGCTTTTGAGTCGACACTTTTAGCTTTTGAGTCCACACTTCATGCTATTTGAGTTGACACTTCATGCTAAATGAGTCGGCACCTTGTGTTCTCTAAAAGAACTTTTGAGTCTACACCTTTAACTTTTGAGTCGACACCTATATGCAGAGCCCGTGTTTTAATTCAAGTGTCGACACTTCTAACGGTTTGTTTGAAGCTCTACAGGAACACATTGAGTCGACACCAGCGACTTAAGTTGACACCTTCAGTTTAAGGCGCAAAAAACAAGTTGAATAGACACCAACAAGTACTTAGGTCGACACCTTATCACCATTGACGGAACTCAACTTGAGGCGACACCAGAGAACATATGAGTTGATACCAAGTGGCACTCCGGGAACCACTTAGCTTTGAGTCGACACCAGAGAACATATAAGTTGACACCAAGCAGTCCTCCGAGAAACAAAAATTTGAGTCGACACCAACTTGAAGTTGAGTTGACACCTAAGTCCAGAGGCCAACGCTCATTGGATGGGTCGACACCAAAGTAAACATGAGTCGACACCAAAGAAGATGTGAAGGCTTGAGTCGACACCACTCAGTTTTGAGTTGACACCAAGCTTCAACCTGAAGAACTGAAGAACCCGATGAGTCGACACCAGATCCAGTTTGTGTCGACCCTGAGGTACTGAGACCAAGAGAAAAAAAGTTGAGTTGGCACCCACGAAGCATGAGTCAACACTTTTGCCCAAGAATCAATGCCAAGACTAGTCTGTGTTGACACCAAAAAGTTTTGTGTCGACACCTACGACGAATTCTAAAAAGGGTGCCTGGTTCAACAGTAACATTTTATAGCATTAATTGCTTCCACCTACCACCAACCGTCAGTTTCTTCATTGAGCTATAAAAGAAGTAAATTTCTAAACTTTGATAATGAAGAACCAAGTGCATTAAAAGCTATCAAACATTCTTTCAAGCTCACTGAAAGCTCATTAAATCTTCAAGGCCTAAATTCATTCACTTCCTTGTGTATTTATTACAAAATCTTTGTAAGAAGTGTTTGTTAGTTTTACTCCCAATTTTCTCACTCCATTTATTTTAAGAAGAAGGGTGAGTCACCCGTGAAGCCTTTAAGAGAGTGTGTAACACTTCGTAGGCTTAGCTAAAGAGTATTTAGAAAAGCAAAGCTTATTTGTGAAATATCTTAATTGCTGTAAAAAGTTTTTGAATACACCTGTGAAGTATTCGGTATAGTGCAAATTCTCAAGATGAGTCATGAGGAGTGGACGTAGGCTTGTGAAGAGACCGAACCACTATAAAATCCTTGGTGTTTGGTTCTTATCTCTCTACCTTACCTCTTTAATTTCTCTGCACTATATTTCTCTGTACTTAGTGTTTTTATCTTTTTGTGAAATTAAAAGGTTTTTTAAACAGTTCATTTGTTTTTAAAACCCCAATTCACCCCTCATTTTGGGTTGTCTAGCACTAACATATCTGACATGAAAAGGGGGGGGGATAGTTCTTTCATTGCATTGATAGAAGTCTAACTTGAAAAAAGATCCCCTGGCCTACCTTAATCTCGAGGGAATAAAACTAAGTTATAAACCTTATCTTCCTCACTTATACTACCCATTTTGAGCATGCGAGATTTAAAGCTCTTCACATACTCTGTATCTGAACTCGTGTGCCTTGGGCAGTAAGGTAGCAATAATGGATTGCTCTGAATCAACATCACTATTACAGTATTACTTTACGACTTTCTCCTCGTGAACCCCCCTTAACGGGCGGGTCTCAATTAGAGATCGAGAGAGATCCCATAGTTTTCTTACTATGTTGGTTCAACTACTGCTTATGCTTGAATCTCTCAAGACTGTCAATGGATACTGTACCTTAAACAGTGTGAAAAAAGTGGTACATAGAACTAAGGGAATTATCTTGTTTAGTTAGAAAATGAAATCAATAGCTTTCTCGAACACGGATATAGGAAGAAGCCAATATCCTACAAGGTTGCCAACAAACTTTCTAGACCTATTGAAATGCCAGTATAAACTTCAGACTTCTATTGTAACAACCCGAACCTAACCTAAGTATATCGCAACAACGAACCTAAAATATGTCGAACTCATTTTAAAATTCTAAACATAATTGCGAGCTTCATTCACTGTAGTACAACATAAGTGCTGACAGATGATAACTGACTCGAAGCTCGAAAATGCAGTTTGAGTTTTTGTTTGAAATTCTGACCCCGCAATAATTTCTAAAATATAATTATTAGCCTGAAGTATTTCTTTTAAAAAATCCAAAATCGAAAGATTTACAGCTACAATCCTCATAAACTAGAATTTCTAATCACTTATTATGACACATGGTCATATTGCATGGTTTAATAATAACACCTGTACACATATTTGCACCATATATACGGCCCATTCCTCCATTTTCTGTGTGCACAGTAGCCCAGCAAAATCGTGTTTTGAGATAAATAGAACTATAGAGAGAGAGAGAGAGTAGTATAATGTAGATAGAGAGAGAAAAGAAATAGTAGAAGAACAGTAGAGGAGGAAGCT
>JAOTRH010000013.1:11653984-11690168 GCA_034768845.1 Heliamphora exappendiculata | reverse complement strand
CTCGTCATAAAAAATAAAAGAGGAAGAGTGAGTGATTGATCAGTGAACCCCCAAATGCAACAAACAGAATGGAAAAAATAAAGGATAAAATGAGATATAAATGTAATATTTTTATATTTTAGTTTTATTATAATTTTTAAAAATTATATATATATATATATGAAAGTATTTAATTTATATAATTGGAGACGAGGCACGACTAATTAGGGTGGAGAAACAAATACTATTTTTGTCCCATTTATTAACGAAAGAAACTAGGGGTATAATCTTGACCCGAGGTCGTGGACGACCTGAGACTCAGTACTGTGTGGGCCGAGCTTAACTCTCGAACATATGATTTCTAGTCTAGACATATCCCTCGAAACCCGTGGACCGAGCTGACCCGTTGGCCTGTCTGGTCTATAACCCATCATTTTGCCCTCCATTGGTTATGTGATGCAATTTCTTTATTTTTTAAAAGTGTACAATATAATTATAATGTGTACAATATAATATTTATATAATTGTTATATTTTAATTTTTAATTTATAAAATTTATATTGCATTTTATTATTTTAATTGTTCAAGCTTATTGCATTTAATTATTAAACTTATAAGTTATAATAATTTAATAAATTTATAATAACATAAACTATAAACTTATAAATTAATAATAAATTTATAGTAAACTAATAAACTAATAACTAATAAGTTATAAACTAACAATAAATAATTAACTAGTAAATTTAAAATCTATAAACTTAAAAATAAATAAACAAATAAAATATAAGCTTATATAATAAAGTAGTAAATTAATAAGCTAATAACTTAATAACTAATAGTAAATTATAAATGATAAAAATTAATAAATATTTAAATAAACTAATAAATTAATTATATATAAACTTATAAATTAGAAATCTAATACTAATAAAATATAATATTATAATAATAAGTAAATAATAAATTAATAAATAATAAATAATATTATAAACTATAAATTTATAACTAATAATAAAACTATTAAACACAAAAAAAAAAAAAAAAACACAAAAAGCCTGCCTGGTTCGGTTCTTGACCTGGCTCGAAACTTAAGTCCAAATCTAATATTTCTAGAGCTTAGGCCAATTTTTAGATAAAAAAATGTAATCCGACTTAGCCCAAAAATTTAACTTGACCCTATCAAAACTGAGCTGAGCGTGAACCACCCCCCCCCCCCCGGAATCATAGTCGGGTTGGATCTTAGGTAGGAAGCAACGGGAGAAAATGTCATTTCTACGCCGAAGAGGTCGAATTGTATGAGTTGAGCGGGAGAGCACTATTTAAACTCCGAAACCCAAAAATCTCCAAAAACCCAAATCATAATCCACAAAACTCATATCAAAGCTGTAAACATTTGTCAAAAAGCAAGCGCGCAACGCACAATTTTTTGAAACCATGAAATGGCGGTTCCCATGAATCCTTCTCTTCTCCACTACAAAGCCTAGCAGCTCGCGCACATCCTTCTCTACCTCCTCCCTTTCTATCCATCTCTATCAATTATTCCTAACCCCACCCTTTCTAGTTTCCAATTGCGCGACAGAGTTAGAGACGACGACGACGACAATGGCGGATGAGGAGAACTGCGTGCGGGTCACGCGCTTGGCGACGAAGAGGGCCGCCGAAGCAATGGCCGCACCGGGGCCTCAACGACATGCCACCAAGAAGCGGGTGGTATTGGGTGAGCTTCGAGACTCGTCGAATGTGCCGGCGACTAGGGATCTGGATATGGACCCGCCGAAGCCGAAATGCAGGACGAAGGGCAAGGCAAAGAAGGCAGTGACCCTGCGGCCGTGGCGCCGCCGGAAATTGATTCGAAATCGGAGGATCCTCAAATGTGTAGTTCTTTTGTGTCTGGGATATACGAGTATCTTCATAACATGGAGGTTCGTGGGTCTCTCCATTCTTTGTTTCTACCTTTGGTTTTAGTGGAAGGGTTAAGTTCACATAAAAGACTACTTGCACCTTACGACCCCTTAACACTCCATTTTGTAAGTTCTGAGTACAAGACAACTGGTAATCTCATGGCTTTGAAGAAAAAAGTTATAGCTTGATCGGACATCTAGATATGTGAAGAGTCATGTTTTGATTTACGAAATAAATAACTTAATCTTAAATAGTATATTTTAAACTAAAATTGTCCATTTGTAAAACATAATATGTGTCAATTAACTTATTGATGTTGGATCAAACTGGTTTTTTGCATATATAATGTTTGCTGTGGAATGTATGAGATAAACAGTTTTGAATTATCATTGTGGCCTACTGTAAACCTATGGGGTTCGTGGATCTTGAGGGAAGCTTCTCCCTCACTGGAAATGGGTGTGCTTAGTCGTGAGAGTTCGGGGGGACGGGTCGGTGTCAATATCATGAATTTGTTTGATTTGATTGGCCTTTTCACAAAAAACTTGATGGGTTTTGCGTCCAATTTGATGATGATTATATATGAGGCATTTTCTGTAAGTGACCAATTGAGGTTTATTCAGTTGAAGGCAAAAGTGGAAACCGTTGCCGAATTATATGGAAAAGGTTCAGAAACCATGAAATGGCGGTTCCCATGAATCCTTCTCTTATATCGGTTCCCATGAAGCTTGTACTTCTCTTATATCGGTTCCCATGAATCCTTCTCTCCTATCTCCTAGTCTTATGTCAGTTCCCTTGTCGGACAGAACAAACATAGTCTTACTGTCAGCACAGTATTTTACTTTTCTAATCATAGATCTATTCTTCCTCTGTACAGAAGATAATGTTTTTGCACTTAAGTTTGACTGATTGTTGTTGCTTTTTTGCTGACTGGTATATGCAGAAAATTCATCTGGATCGCTCAAAAAGATTTCAAAGTAAGCTTTACTCCGTTTCCCTCTCTTTTTTGTTGTTGATCCATTGGGTGCTTATCTACGTTTTTGGCTTACTGTAGACCCCCAATTTGAAGCTGGAGTTCTTGGGTGACTACCTAGCAGAGTTAAGTTTGTTGGATTACGGTTGCATCAAGTTCTTACCATCTTTGGTGGCTGCAGCTGTTATATTTCTTTCAAGGTTTGCAATTCAACCAAAGTTGTATCCTTGGGTAAGAGCTTGATTTTGAATGCTCCCCAAGTCCTAAGCTCGTGCACCGATAACCATAAATTAATCTTTTATGCTTTCACAGAGTTCAGCCCTGCAACATTTTTCTAGATACAAACCAGCAGACTTAAAGGAATGTGTTATTATTCTACATGATTTGCAATTAAGTAAAAGGGAAAGTTTTTTGGTAGCAGTAAGAGAGAAATACAAACGGCATAAGGTGATTCATCTTGTTTAATTTTTCTGAATGATTTTACTGTGAACAATTTTTCCTGTAAAATGGACATTTGATTCAAATTAGATTACTTGAAGCAGTTCAAATGCGTGTCAACATTGTCTTCTCCCCCGGAAATACCAAATTCCTTTTTTGATGATAAAGATTCATAGTTGGGGTTAGCAACAGAGATTATGAACCAAAGAAGATTTGGTATGTCGGTAAAGCTTCAGAAAACAGAAAGATTTGTGGTTCATCTAGTAGATAGAGGAGATGGTTGTTGGATGGGTATTCTTACATCAGAAGGATAGCTTGTTCCACAGGTTAGTCTTGTTTGCTAGATGGTGGTTTTTCAGCTGATTCGGTTTTTTTTTAGCTTTTGGGGTGATGAAATCTTGCGGGAGTTGAACACATAGGGGCATGAAGGTCACCCAAAAAACAGATGGCTACTAATCTTACTATGGTAGTTCTTTCTGACATGTTTAGTTTGTAATAATTGGGTAGTAAACATGGATTCCATTGGCATATAGCTAATTGCTTCTGGTTATGAAGTATGCAATTTTCATGGCATTGTATCTTTGATTTTGAGTTTTGAAGCTTTGATTGCCATCTGGTGGTAGAAATGTAACTGATGTCGACAACCGAAATAACATGGAGGGTGTTTGATGTGGTTGAATTTGTGAACTAACACACGTGATTATGATTTTAAGGAGTAATAAGTGTTTTTTAAAATTGTAAATTTATAAATTCAAATAGTAGAATTTGTGTTTGTTCATTTAGAATCAAAAGTTATAAATCAAAAATTATTAAACTTATTTGTTTAAATATTTTTAATTTTTTGTTGAACTATGAGCTAAAAGTTAAAATTTAAGCTCAAACAAATATTCTTGTAATTATTGCACCGGTTTGGTTGTTTGGATTGCTGGGCGGTGGAGCTGGGCAAGGTATGGAAGTAGGTGTAATTATCCAATTTGCTTCTCCTTTCAAATGGTTAAAAATATGATGGTTAGGTCCAGATTATTCAAGATAAACAAATTAATTAGGCTCAAATCTTCTAGGTTGCTTTCGGCTGCTCAAACCTCAAAAGACCCATACTTCGGTTTTGTGGTTCTGATCTAGTCATGTAATTTCAGCCCGACTATGAATTGGGCGGATTTAGTTTGGCATGAGCTTGGTGGACTTTCGTCAAATTTTTGAGTTGAATTTTTTTTCCGGGATCGGTCCAGGCTCTAGGGGTAAAGAGTTCGAACTTTAGCTACGGGTTCGGGTCTCGAGCCCAGGCTTTGGGCGGGCTTGATAGGATTTTTTTTTAAAAATACAATAGTAGTTTGAAATTAAGTTTAATTAAAAATTATAAACTTAAAGTTTATTATATTATATAAATTTGTAATTAATAATTTATTATTATAAATTAATAAGTTTATAGTTTATTTGTGTATTTGTTTTTAAATTTTAAGTTATTAATAAGTTTATTATATTATTTGTTTTTAAATTTTAAGTTTATAGTTTATTTGTGTATTTATTAATTTGTGTATTTGTTTTTAAATTTTAAGTTAAATTTAAAATTTAAAATATTTATTTTAAAGCTTGATCTGAAACTTTTTTTTCTATTTTAATCTTTAAAATTTTGTATTTAAAAATAAATTCTTTTAATCGTCTTAATTTAGAAGAATAAAATTTTAAATCTAATCTTTATAAAACTTCTGAATTTTCTTATAAAATCATTTTAATACTAAATATTTTTACCCAACACACACCCGAGTCTAATTTGAAACACAACACACACACAGGCCGGGCGGGCCCAACGCCGGACTTGTGGCGGGCCTAAGGCTGGGCTTTTGGACGGACGGGTCTCAAACCAGCCTGGCCCATGGGCTTGTGGGGTGCAGTGCAGGCCCGGTCCACAAACAATACAGACCAGGTTTATACAGTGACGAGCTTCGGGCCTCGAACTATTTTTACACCACCCTTATTCTGATCCCAATTTTATTGGATGCCCCTGAAAGAACAATTTTGGTCACCACGCTTCAATTCTCATGAGACCCACGAAGCAAGCTCTCTTGAATACGCTAGATGCAAAAGTGGCCAAAAAAAGTTAAAAGAAGAAAGTAGTTGGGCAATTGTACTCACAAGGGTAAATTAGTATTCTTAGAATTGACAACATTGACAGAAAGGGAAAGGGGTAGGAAATCTGGAGGGTTTAATGAGTGATTGATTAGTCGAGGTCAGCTGGACTTTCCCAGCTAGCCAGAGCTTGTGACTCTGAGATCTTAAGTGTTGAGTCTCAATGGCATGGATTAATGGATTATTCTTATTAACACACTTTTTTCGGTAATCTTCTTGGTTTAGGCTCGGTAATTACTCAGTGTATGTGAATGGGCAACTGCATAAACCTAAGGGATTAGTCAAGACAAAGTGTCAGACACTCTCGTCATAAAAAATAAAAGAGGAAGAGTGAGTGATTGATCAGTGAACCCCCAAATGCAACAAACAGAATGGAAAAACACAATGCAGGTCAAGCAAATAATACCAAATAGAATTTGCATTCAATCCAATTCAGGCACATTGTGGTTGCTCTCGTAAACAACCCTGGCAGTTCTCTCTTAGTTCAACAAGTTCACCAGCAGTTAACTTAAAAACCCTAAACTAAGCACAGACAAATCTTCCCCATCTTCAGAGACTACATATCTTCAGGGATGCTTTTAAAAAAATTACGATAGATCCCACCCAAGCACGTAACTAAAATGGAGGGTGTGTGCTCTACATCCGGAAATCTAAAACACAAACTATGTTGTTTGCAAAACAAGCGGCAATCTTGTCACCTTCTTTGTTCCAACAAACTTCAAAAATGCCGCCATTCCCAGAATATGTTTTCACAATCTTGCCTTCCTTCACGGACCATATATGCAAATATTTATCTAATGACCCACTAGCCAAATACTCGCCATTTGGGCTAAATGCAACAGAGTATACAGGATCCCTGAGCCACAATAAAAAGAAAACTAATTAGATAAGCACAGGTGATTATAAATGCACACACTAATTAGAAAACTCAATGCATAAGGTGGGTGTCCAATGAAAAAAAGTGAGCGATTATAATCCAGCCGATAAGCACCACATATAACCCTACATTATAATATGAAATTCTTACTCTCAAATCTCATCTAAAAGAGGACATCTGTAAGTGCTCCTCCCTCCATCCATGAGTGCATGCACACTTGTGCACTTTTGCGCCTGTGTGCTGAAGCTAGGGAGGGATGGCTTATCAAACATGGATGGCACCCAGTAGGTTACATTGACTATAGTTTGTTTTGATTAGCTAACTAGGGCTCTCAGTACTTTGTTTTCAGGAGATCAAAATTTGGCTTCGTTGGACCCCAATGGGTTATTTTTTCAAGAATCATGTATATAACAGTATTCCATTCAACGGTTGTACCTGTGGCCATTAAAGCTGTAGAGAAGCCTCCCCAACTCAACATCCCATAGCTTGATCATTGAGTCAAACGATGCACTATTCAGAAAAGGAATAAACAAATTAATAATATATTGCGAGTGCAGTGGAGAGGTAAGTGTGAAAGTAGATAGAAACACAGAACAATTGGCCTCATCAATAAACTAGAAAACGTTTCTGTTAGCAATGCCCTTCTTTTTATTCCCCTTCTCCATTATATTTTCATCTCAAACACAATATCATTAGAAAATTAAGTCGAAAACACGATTTGGTTTGCAGGAGAATACGCCATCTTAGAGAACCATAAATGAATGGAAACTGCAGGGAAAGGATTATTATAGGGCATAACCTAAATATTCAAGTATACAAGGCTCTCGCAAAGGTACACTTACTCTCATTGCAAAGGCTGATTTCTGTAACTCAGCCTCTCCGTCAAAATATAAATCTAAACTTTGCCCACCAATATTTTTTTTTTTATTTTGATTGGTGACGGTTAGGTGGGTTGTTTTGAGGTTGTGTTTTGTAGAGACCTGAGTTATTTTTTACACATTGTATTAAAGCAATGCATGGGTAATCATGTAATTAAATGTAATTATCATCTTTAATGCATTTATAATGTGAGTGTGGTTGGAAGAAACAAATGCACAATGTGAACAGGATAAAGAGTCATATAAAACAAATGCATGATGTGAACGGGATAAAGAGTCATATGAAACTAGCTGAGAGATAGGATGTTGAGTGCATAGAAGAAACAAATGCAAGATGTGAAGAGGATAGTCATATGAAACAAACTGAGGTAGGATGTTGAATACACTTTCTAACTCCCATTCTAAGAGCAATAGAAAGATCTGAATTATCAAGATTATCAAGAACAATTGGAGGTTCACTAGCAGATGAGCTGGCAGAAGAGTTTGAAATTGGAATAGGTGATAGCGATTGAGAAGGTAGCCCACAAGTAGTTTGATTCTTTTGATGTGGAAAATAAGTTTGTAGATCAGTCATATCCAATCATCAACCAAGGTCTAGTTCTTTGTGAACATACTCCTTTTGCTCTTTCACTCTGAATAGGTAATGGAAAGAGAGACCAATACTCATGATTCAACATCTCATACCTCACTATGATTCACCCCCTAAACAAACGCATTTGATGACGGAAAAAAGACACATTTCAAAAAATGTGACATTCATAGTAACAAAGACTCTAGGTGCAAGGATTATAACATTTATAACCTTGGGATATGACTTCCCACAGAATAGCCAATGAAAACATATTTAAATGCCTTAGGATCTAACTTCCCACAGAATAGCCAATGAAAACATATTTAAATGCCTTAGGATCTAACTTCCCACAGGAATGCTTGGGGACATAGGCAAAGCACACCCAAAAATCTTGTGTGGAAGAGAAGCAGCTTTGACTGCCATGAAGAAGTTCAACTGGAGTCTTAAACTTCAAAATGCTGGATGGCATTCAATTAATGAGATAAGCTGTTGACATTTCTTGTGTTCAAGCCACTGATAACTGGAGTACCATCATAACTCACATGACACATAATACCATGATCATCAAGGTAAGCCCTAAAAGCCCCATCAATGTATTTAGTTCTTCAAATGATCTTTGATGTCAGTGTCACTGAGTACTCACCATCTTATGAGAAAAATTGAAGCAAGAAAAACTTCATTTTTTGTGTGAAGTATGTAAACTCAAGTGACAGGAGAATAACAATCAATGAAAATAACAAGCCACCGATAACTAGAAAAAGGAAATGATAGGGGAAGGACCCACACATAAGAATAAATAATTATAAAAGGAAATCACTCATTTTATCTATATTACAAGGGTGAAAGGTTTGATGTGACATTTGTTCTATGTGATAATTTTAATAGTTGAGATCTTGTTAATCTAATGATTGAAGAATAGGGGGAGTGGGAAGGGAGAGAAAAAATGAGCTGGCCCCACCTTTCATTGAAGCTTCACACAAAAGTTTTAAGCTTCTTTTTTTCCTCCTAGTATTTCAAAACTACACATTTTTCAGCTTGAATTAATTTTCATGTAATAATACTTATACATTTTTTATTTGTGCAAAATAATACACTAGTAGTTAGTAACTTATGGGTCTCCAACCATAAGTGTGAATCATGGCGAACACAATACAACCATTAGTTCAACACCGCTCGCACAACACAATAAAAATAATATAACTAAAATAGTTCTAAGGCTAAGATGAGAAATTGCAAGCTGTTTTTATTTATGTTTAGTTAATTTGACAATTTAAAAGTAGAGTTAATTCATAATTAAACAAATTAAATTGATCTTTTATTAGAAAGTGCATAGGCATTGGTAATTTGCTAGTTGATTAAAAGGATTGAAAGAATGTTTACGTTTTACAAGTTTACAACATTCACAAACAAAACTACTCTTAGAACAATATTTAACTAAATAAGGAAAAAGATATTCTAAAATGCCAAAAGGAGGATGCTCCAATTGCCAATGTAGCAAACGAAGAGCTGATCTAGTATCTTCTTGAAGAGCTTGACCAAATGACATTGGTGGAAGGGAGGAAGGAGGTGCATGTTTAAGTTATAACAAATCCTGTGCAGGATCAATGGAAGACGAAAACAAAAAGAAAGAATAAAGAATGAGAACAATACACACAATTTCCGTGGCTCACCTTATAAGGGCTATGTCCACGACTGCTGTAGAGGTTCACTATGACGAAATTATGAATGAATTACATCCGAATTGCCCTAAGCTACAATATGCAAAGCTAGCCATATATGTATGTGGAAAATACCAAAAGTATCCTTAAAAACATTTGCCATCGAACAATTTAAAGAATTAGTGAGATTGCTGCAAAGTTGGATTTGTGACCGTGTGGCTCGGTCTACAGTACTTATTAGGCTTCACACCTTAACATTGCAAACTGCAAAACGTATAGAACACCACAAGCATTACAATTGTGAATCATTCTTTTTGTATCTAGTTTCTAAAAAACACAACGTTAAAAAAGAAAAACCACCGAACAATTTAAAGAATTAGTAAAACTACTAACAGAAAGAAGGCTAGTAGAAAATTATGAAACATGAAGAACATAAGAAAGAGAAATTGTAGGGGAGCAACGAATGGAACCTTATCCTGAGATGGAAGATAAAGATCAATTAGCAATTCTTACTTTATCTTTGCCAAAGCATGTAGAGTAAGAGTTAAACAAAGGAAGAATATATCATATGATCAGTAACACCAGAGTCTGATCCAACGAATAGAAGAAGAAGGGGATATGCGAAGTGCATTCACAAGGATACCTGCGAGCAAGAGGAAGACGTGGAAGTTGAAGCTGTAGTAGACGGAGTGTCAAGCCTAACCTGGCCATCAGACTCAGGAAAGTTTGCAACTCATCCTGAGAAAGAGTATTAGTACCAAAGTATTAGACGTAAGGGTCTGGGAATGAATAGAACTAGATCCCCAACCCGACCATCATCGTGTCCGCCGATGGGCCAACCATGCAACTTCCAATAATATTCCTTCATATGTCGTGTCTTCCCACAGTCATCATATTGTAGATCACGATCTATAAGACCATTTTGATCACCAAGCTTCGGATGATAAAGTTTATCACCCTGTGGAGTAAAAGTGATTGTCAAAGCAGAGTGATTCTGAATTAAAACACGCACCATAGCATTACGTTTACTCTCTTGTTGAACAGAGAAATAAGCATAACTCAAAATAGGAAAAGGAATACGGCCCAAGTCTTGAATTCGAATCTAATTATATTCTATATTAAGGTTAAGAGAAAATCATAAACTTACTCTTTTTGTATCATCCGTTGAAAGGTGGCCATATTCGGAGTGCGAACAGGCTAGAAACTTTGATTATTAATTAAGCTCCTGTCACAACCTACTTGGCTCGCCTTAACACTCAACAATAAACAAAATTTGCCGATCTAACCTCATGAAGTTTCTTCCTCAATTCATAAGCTTTTGCATCATTATGATTCTGAGAACGTATTTGTGTTGTTGCCCGTGGAGGAGGCTGGACTGTGTGTAACCTAAGGCCCCGCCGTTTGAGGGAACCGCCAGAAGGCAGTTATACATATACACTGTACAAGAATTGTAAAAGCAAATGCGAGGGAAGGGGCTGCGATGTAAGTAGCTTGGGAGGAAGAATGGCGCGGAGGTGGTTAGAATTAGGAGGGGAGGATGCGACGACAGCTGGGATAGAGAGGGGAGGGCGCAGCAACATCTGGAATGGAGAGATGAAGACGTAATGGCAGTAGCGACAAGAAGGGGAGGGTGCAATGATGTTTGGGATGAGGAGGAGAGGGCGAGAAGACGATTGGGATAGAGAGAAGAGGGCATGACGATGGCTGGAATGGAGAGGAGAGAGCGCGACGGCGTCTGAGATGGAGAGGGAGGGTGAACAATGACTAGGATGGGAACAAGCGAGTGCAATGGCGACTAAGATGGGAGGGGAGGCTACAACGGAGGTTGGGATGGAAAGCGGAGCTGCAATGGTGGGTGGCTGGTAGTTAGGGTTGGAGGGGCTGGGAAATGGTGGTTGTTTATTGGTAGTTAGGGTTAGGGTCATAGGTTAGGAGGGAGGAGATGGTAAAACCTATATTTGTCCTTTTGCATTAAATTTTGACTTTGACTTAACTAAGTTTTATTTTAACACTCAACATAGACACGTGTAGTACAAATTTTGTTAACTTCGATGGAATTTTTAACAGCGGAGAGTTAAGTGCAAAATTATTAAAACCATATGAGGTTGATTATGCCATTATTGAATATCAGGGAGGTGATGTGCAAAACGGTTAAGCCACATAGGGAAAAATAAAAATTTCCCTTCTATTAAAGATGTACCCAAGTACAAAAATACCCCTAGGTAAGATAACAAATAAGTAATATACAAGAAATATTGAGGTTGTGTTTGGGTAATGAATTTTCATGGGGTTTACAAAGGCAAAAGAAAATGATGGGAAATCAAAGAATAAAGGATTTGTAGAGTGACTTATCGATAGGAAAGGAAATGGTGGAAAAATCAAAGAATAGATTTAGCTTCTTCACTTTATTATCTTCTTTTTTTCCCCATACCTTTTCCTTTCCCTCCATAAACCATGATGCAAATACAAACAAAACGTTTTGTTGAAAAGAAACATCAGAATTAGATATAAGGGAGGGACAAGAAAATATACAAGGAAGATTGGTCAAGAAAATTTCCAATGGTGAATATATATTATTGGACATTTGGACTGCAGTTACGTAAATACCAAGGATCCAGTGGGAAGATGTGCCAATATCTAAAGGAAATTACTAGTGATCCTGTAATAGATCATCCCATTATAAATCAACCACCTTTAGTAAGTGTAACATCCAGTCTGATCTGAACCAATAGGTAAGGCAGAAATCCAGTTTAACCCACTGCATTGTCATATTTGATTGTCAGAAAAGTATCAGGTTTACCTTGCCAGCACTAATTGCTGATTAGGGTTGTTGGTTCCAGGCCCTGTGGGACTCCATCTGATGGTATATATCTCCTATAAGGTAATGTAGTTCTGTCAGTAGCAATTGTAGAGGGATTAATTACAAAAGCCGGAAAACAAGGAGAAAAGGCTATTCCATACCTTGGCGTGTTCCTTCAAATCGTGAATATATGTGTCTTGTTTCATGCTCCATATCTGTCTCATGATTCACAGGAGTTGTAAAGCCAAGTCAAAAGAACATGTTAACTCCTAGAACACAAAATAATAGGATACCCTATGTAAAACCATACATATGCTAGGAAAGAATTTTTGATGTTTGGAAGTATTTCAGACCATAAAGTTTTTGCAAACTCAACATACGAGAGAGTGCGTAAGGAAGAAATAATATATCCACAATGCATTGGCAGGCTATACAAACAAGGTTTACTAATAGTGCGTAAGATCCTCATTGTGACGCCAGATGATCATGAGTTAAAGAAATAAGTTAACAATCACCTTTGCAGTGGAATCATCAGAGCAAGAAGCCAACAATGAACCTGTAGGATCCCATTTTATAGCATTAACTTCACCCTGAAGTAGCAAAGTTTTTTAAAGGTTAAATGCAAAATTATACAGAATCATTAACTTCTTTATCAGCTTTATGAATTGCTATTTTTGACATAAAGAGACATGCAAATACCTTAGCAAGCGTCTTCTTTTTTCCAAAAAAGTTAGCATCCAAGAAGAGCAGCAATAGATATAGGAAATGTGTTGTGATGATTTGTAATTTGTTTGCAATACACGTGCAATTATGCCTCGATTTTGTCTTAGCAAGAACCATGATCATCACTTAGTCCATGAATAGATATAATGCTTGAAAACCCAAATGATACAAAATACAAATACACAGCTGAAGGCCCGAGGGATCTGCAAATTTATAATGTTTCACGTGAAGGAATTGACAGCAGAAGCCACCAAGCCTTTCTTATCACAGCGAGAGTTAAAAGCTATGTTATGAGAGCAAACAATAAAATTACAGAAGAGTCTCAAATCAACTCTGACCAAGACAGCCAAGGGGAGGTCTTCTCTTCCTAAGGGGGATGCTCTCTCTTAATAAATCATCATGTACTTTCGCTCATTTGTGGCAACGATTTTGTATTATTCAATAGTAGTAGTAAGCTCTACACAACCAAAATCTTGAGCAGCCTTAAAATGATACCAGCAAGAGGCTCAGGAGTAAATCAGGCAAACCTATTTAATTTCTAATCCTGCCACTGGCAATTCCAAGACTAGATGTGCAGGTGCTGCAATAATATATTGCTCGGTTTTTACAGCTTAAACTTGACAGGTTTGACAACAATCATAATTGAAAAGGCAATCATAAGAAATAATTATAACCAAATCTTGCCTTAATAAGCGATGCTACAACATAGACAGATCGAGCAAAGCAAAGAAAAGATTGTTGGTAACTTGACAGAACCAACCTGATGCTCTGAGAAAGTTTTGATTGGCCGATTCTCTCCAACTTTACAAACATATATCATGTGGTCAGTGGAGCATGTGGCAAATGAAACATTGTTTCGCCAATCAACATCAAGGGTAGGAGCTGAGTATAACATAGCTAAATTATTGCTACAAGGATGATCATAAGAACAAAAAAGAAAAGAAGGTTTTACACTGGACAATAAATACGTAAAAGGATGATTAAGAAAAAAGGCTGGGGGGGGGGGGGGAACAATGAGGCACCTGAATGAAATTCAAATTGTTGTTTGCATTCCCCCGTCTTTGTATCCCACACAATGGCAGTTTTATCCACACTCCCACTAACAAGATAGTCTCCCTTCTTGTTCCACTTCAACGAAAAGATTGGCCCTTTATGTTTATTCAAGGTAGTCATCAACTCTCCTAGACAACATTCCCATAAGAAATAAATAATAAATGTGGAGAGTTGATTTAGGGACAAAATGAAATCCTCATTTCACAACTTCAAATTAGATAAACAGATAAAATCTATGTTTAAAACAAGTAGGTTCCAAATCGTATCTTGCAATGTTTTTTTATTGAATAGCTTGATATACATTGTTGGGCCTATTTCCTAACAGCCTAAGAAGCACGGACACTTTTACGATGGTGGCGTGTCGTGTGGACACGAGAATCTCTGAACACTCTTCGGACACTCCTAAATTCGTATTCAGCATTTTTTAAACGTGCTTTAATTAAGAAATTAAATTTATAATACTACATACTTTTTTGAAGCTTGACGAACACTTCAATGACACTTCTTGAACTCTCTGAACACGTTCTATGTGATGAATTTCTTCATAGTGACAATATTTTGCATTCTTCAAAATGCAAATTATGAACATTAAATATATTTTGGAACATTTAGAGGAAGAAATATAAGACTTTTTAATTTTATTAGTAACATGTTGTATGTTTTTAATTACCATTAAATAAATTATTTATATATTTGACATATAATAAATATATAAAAATATAAAATTTTACCATGTCATAGCCGTGTCGTGTTCTGTATTTTTTGAAAATTAACGTGCTGGCATGTCCGTGTCCATGCTACTTTGCTAATAGTTTAAACTTTTGAGACAATTGATGACTTAACATGGTATCAGAGCTCTAGTTCCAAGAAATCTCGGGCTCAAGTTTCGTTTGTTTCCCGTTATGCTTGTTATTGCACACGATATTATGTTTTTATTGGTGCACCTGTTTAGTTCAGTTTGTTTGCCTCTCTACGTGCGAGTTAAGGTCGCACGTGAAGGAAAATATTGGATAGCTTAATATACATTATTGGGTTTGTTTTCTAACAGTTTAATATTTTGGAATAATTAGTGACTCAACATTTTCAAATGGCAAAAAGTGCTAAAAGTAAAAGCCAGAACCTATCTATCTAGACCAAGCGAAATAGGGTTCTTTTACATAAATATTAACCCTGCTGACCGACAACCATACATGCTCCATGCGTGAATGCTACAATTTCTTGAATTTCCGTGTCAAAAGGCACTTATTGCAAGAATTTGTTTTGGAACAACGGATAAATAGCTGACTTTTATCTTTGTGATATTTACACAAGAACATAGGCTTCCATGTTAATTCATCCATAAGACCTAGGTGGTGAAAAAAATTGAAACGTTGTAAATCCATAAACAAACTTTTCACTTCCTAATCCTTGTATAAGATCGCTAAAATTCAAGGAATGATTGATGCAAAACATTAAGAAGAGGTATTGATAAAAGAAAATTTACCCTGGACTTTTTCTTTGTGCATACAAATATTTTGCCATCAATGTTCTTTGGAAAATCAACCAAATTCGTTGAAGTAATTTTTTGTTTTGGAATGATATTTTGTACTCTTTTTATAGATAATTCACGTTTTGTAGTTTTTAGATCTGCCTGATACTATTTCGATAAGAGCTAAGTTACTCACACTAAAAACTACAAAACGAATTAGTGAATTCAATATATTTGTTGAATCATAAAATAGGATTTAGAGTTTGAAGAAGAAGAAGAATAAACATAGAGGAAAGAGAGGGAGAGAATAAAAGAGAATAAGGAAAATCAAGAAGGCTTAATTAGCCCTTACTTCCCGCGTGTGTTTATATTATTGCCATATCAAAGACAATTGTATTTATCTTATTATCATAGCAAACACAATTACAAGAATACCCTAATCTACATAAAGTAAAAATAAAACACTAATAATATTTAATGGTCCTTGGTTACAATTTTGATATCCTCAAAATTGCAAGTATTTCCAAAATTTTAACTCATGAAGAATTCTGTATTCATGTTCACAATTGCTGCAATTACATCTATGCAATCGATTTATTTTCTTGTTTATTTTGCTCTAAAAAGTGTTGTCCAGTCAAATGAATGCAACCTGTACAGTTTCTTAATCTTCTCAATATGACCAATTTCAGTTTCAAGCACAGTGTGGAAACCATTTAAGAAGACAGCATACCATCTCTACTCCATATTCTTGCTTGGCCATCATAAGAACCTGTTGCAAGTAGTGACCCTTCACCCTGAAAATTCAAACAAGCATTCACAAAAGTGACAATAATTCGACCATGATATAGTTCAAAATTACAACATGCATGCCAGTATGCCACTGTCGAACCTCAACATCATATGGTAAATATGTTATCGAGGATGACATCTAACTCGTATGTGAAACATGAATAACATCAACCCCAACCATATAAATAAAAACTGACATTCCAATCAAACATATAAATAAAAACTCACATTCCAATCAAGCGTCGTGACATCCTTGCTTTTCTCATTCACTCTCCCTTTGAAATGTTTCAAGATAACAACATTTCGAGACCCATTTTGCATACTGGAACTGCAAGGTCCATCTCCAACGGTCCAGATTCTTGCCGTCGCATCTCCAGACCTAGAAATGATAAATTATAGGCAAGTGTAAAGGCAACAAAGTACTTGGGCTCGAAAGATGAAAGTTCTATCAAATTGTTGTCATTTTCATGGTTTCATCAAATAGCTACATCTCGAATCCAGTCACACTAGCACACATCCAACATCCAGCATATTTTTCTGATTGGCAAACACGTACACACCCACTCCCACCTTGCACTTTAGAATGTTTGAACTCCCCTATACATTGGGCCAAAGGCCACTTGGTAACAGGCATGCAGCATTTAAATATTACATTAGTAATTTATATGTGAAGATTAGCATCAACCATGCAGCAAGGCTCCTTTCCTAAACAGTAACAATATTCTCTGCTTTGCGAAGACTGATAAATGTTCTCTAAGCAAGGGATTTGGAATCCCAGAAAAGTGCACTCATGCCCATGGGACCACACCTTCTGGTGAGGTTAATGGTTTCTGCCATATCGCTGTCACTGTCCAAAGCTACAGCTTGTCCAGCCAAGCGTAATAACAATACATAGTCCGGTCGAACATGACCCACCTATTGCAGGGTAGGTTTGACTCTACTACACATTGTCATATCATCCCCAATGCCACCTACATAGTATTGTCTGCTTAGGGCCTTAGGCCATCTGTCCTTGATGGATTCATCCCGTGGTCAATCCATACACACCAAAAGCACAGTACACATAAGATGGTGGTGGAGCAATATTAATCCATGTTCATATGCTTTTCCAAGAGATGTGGAACTCTAACCATCTCCAGTGTGTCTATTACCAAATGCTCTAGGGGCTTCTAATATTTGTTCTATTTGCTGATTTCTAAATTATAAGTTTTTAATATTGACTTCTAAAATCCATAATATAGAAATTGTGAACTATACATGATGAATTGAAATGAATTTTTTACTTTGTGTGTAGTGTGTTTATCAACTGTTTACTATATAATTGGTTATTGCTAGACATTTAATTATTGATTATTATTTATCATTGTCTATAGAAATTGTGATTGTAGTCTTTGAATGTGCTCCATTAATTGAACTGTATGTTCACACTTCACAAGAAAATAGAAAATAGGAATTGTGTTTAACTACTATTGCCTATCGATCTTTATTGGTTATCATTTATTTATTCTTGAATATACTCTAAAGTATAAATTGCATAATTTTTTACATGTAGATTAATATGGGAAAGCCATTTACAATCGATGGATTTTTTAGAAGAAAGAATGCAAGTTGTTCAAAAGTCAATTAGTATTCGCCTGAAAAAGATGCAGTTTTTGTTTGCCATGCTTATGCAGTATTTTGCTTGCCATGCTTTCTTTGTTGTAAGTTACATATATCAGGGTATTATGGTCAACCAGCCAAAGTTTTAAATATCGGCCATTACGTATCGTATCGGCTGATACGTATCGGGATTTTGAGTCTCTGATACCGATATTTACCAATGTATCGGCCGATACTGTCCGATATCTACCGATACATAACTGTATTACCGATACGGATACGTCTTCCGATACTGCGATTTAGAATCAGGCAACCAGCATTCAGTATTGATGGATTTAAGAATTGGAATAAAGTTAGAAATGGAGCAAAACGTGTTTTTCTAAATCGTGAACGAAAAAATCCTACCTCTTTTCATATCATTGTCGTGAAATTATGTGATGACTCAATGTATCAATCTCAACATATACGAAAGGTGTTAGATAGTTTCACATCTGAACAGATTGCTAGTAATAGAATAAGGTTGAAGCCTTGAACCTCTCTATTGATTCTGTTCGATGGTTTGCATTTCAAGGTTGCTCGTTTAGTGGTCGCGATAAAAGTCTAAATTCGATTAACCAGAGAAATTTTCTTAAAATGTTGAGTATTTTTAGATAATATAATGACAATGTTGTTGGATTATTGGATAAAGTGCCGAAAAATGCCACGTACACGTCACAAAAAATTTAAAGAGAGATTTTGCATATTCTTTCAACTAAAGTGAAGAAAGCAATTCGTAAAGAAATCGATGATACAAAATTTTGCATAATTATTGATGAATCTCGTAAGGAGTCGAAGAAAGAGCAAATGTCTATTGTTTTAACGAGCCTTTATTTGACTCATTCATGTTTTTAACACTACAACATTGACCTTAAAAGATGAGATATATTTTATATTGTATAATCACAGTTTAGATATTCAAAATGTTCGGGGACAAGGATATGATGGCGCATCTAATATGCGAGGCGAGTGGAAAGGATTGCAAGCTTTGATTTTGAATAATTGTCCATATGCTTACTACATCCATTATTTTGCCCATCACTTGCAACTCGCATTAGTGGCAGCATCAATGAATGTTATCCCTATTGAACAATTTTTTTTACTAAATTGACTTTCATTGTCAATATTGTTGGTGTTTTATGTAAAGCAATGATGAATTAAAAATTGCTCAAGTTGTTGAAATTGCACATATGATATCCATTGATGAGGTTCAGATCAAAAAGGGCTTGAATCAGAGTGGCACTTTACGACGGCTTGGAGATACTTGTTGGAATTTTCACTTAAAGTCAATTTCAAGCTTGATAAAGATGTTTAGTCCAGCATGCGAAGTTTTACTTAGTATCATTGATGAATGAACTACATCTTCCCAACGAGCAAAACCAGACCCCGCTTATGAGGTAATCACTTCATTTAAATTTGTGTTCATTTTGCATCTAATGAAGGAAATGTTGGAGGATCACATATTTACTTTGCCACACTTTGCAATGCCAATCTCAAGACATTGTAAATGCTATGAACCTAGTTTCATCCACTAAATGACTAATACAACAATTCAGAAATGACAAATAGGATGCTTTACTTGTCAATGTGAGGTTCTTTTGTGAGGCTTGCAACATAGATGTCCCAGAAATGAATGCTCATTATATTACGAGACGAAGTCGAGTGCGCCATCAGCAAGATAACTTTACAATTGAACATCAATATTGAGTTGATATTTTTTATGCTGCAATCGATTCTCAACTACAAGAATTGAATAGTTGTTTTAGTGAATATGCAATGGAGTTGTTAAGTCTAAGCTCGGCGCTAGATCCTCAAGATGCATCAAAAATCTTCTGGATTGATGATATTATTTAGTTAGTTTGACTAGTTCTATCCATAGGATTTCGAAGATCATCAATTTGACCAACTTGTTTATTGAATTGTTGTATTTGTTATTGCTCTTCCAGTTTTTACTATAACTATAGAGCATTCGTTTTCATCAAAACAAGGCTTCGCAACAAAATGGAAGATGGTTTTCTTATAGATTCTTCGATTTTGTACATTGAAAAGGAAATTGCTAAAAAATTTAGTACTAAGTCAATCATATAAGACTTCAGGGATTTGAGAGAGCGTTGGTTCCATTTTAATAGTTGATGGGTTTCAACTATACGAATGTTGAACTATGTTGTGACGTTTATTTTGTTTATATATTTTTGAAACTAAATATATGTTAGTTTTATTTATTACGTCTTACATTAGTATAATTTCTTAATTTTTCTTATTCTCTAATTAAAATAGGATAGTTTATGTCAATAGACAAAAAATATATATTTTTGTTTGGCCCCCGAGATAAAATCCTGGTTCCGTCCCTGGTCAACTCCCTTTTAGGATTGGCCAAGACTTGTAACTCTCCAAATGACAGATCATTGGAGACAGATCATTGCCTATGATCTTCCCAAAATACCACATCAATCACATCAAGGCCAACTGTTCACACCAATATATTTTCTTGTTGTGTTTCTCCTCTCTATTTCCCCTTTTTTGTTCAGTTTTCCTTTATATTGTCACAATTGTGGTTCAAAATAAGATATTTCATATTAGCTCTTCCTTTTTGGGTCTTGTGGTTGTAGCAGCTAAGAGAAGCTACAAACCCTAGAAAAAGCAAATTTCATGAACCTACCGGTTTGCTACATTAGGTTTCACCCCAACATGTTCATAGAAATGTAATACCACATTAATGTTTGTACCCAAGATATCATATTTTCATAGAGGCTTTGTTGCTATGCAGAATCCACCCAAAGGGGCAGAAAACAAGACCAAGAGCCAAAAGTATTTCAGCATACCTTCAAGTATTTCAACATACCTTCAATATGATCTAAAAAGGTCCAAAGACACCTATTTCTGGATATAAATAAATAAAAGAAAAAAGAGAGTGGATTTTAACTATATGATGTAGTATCCTCTTCTAAGAGACGATCTACTCACCCTGAGGCAAGAAGCGAACCTGCTGGACTCCATGCACATGCAAAAACCTGCTAGGAATGGAAAAGCAAGTGCATGTACTTAAATAATACGATGGTTTCTTGACCTTAACAATAAACATGAATAATAGAAATGTATCCAAACCTCAGAAGTATGGCCTTCGAGAACTGTCACGTCACAGTTAGGAATACCACAAGGCAAAGACATTGAGCTTGTACATATGTCCATTGGTTCTGGTCCTATATTGCATATCACATACGAATTGGCCAACCTATATGTTAGAGTAATATCCACACTAAAAGCATGGGATACAATTCTCACGGCCAAATAACTAGTACTCAACATGAGTACTTAAGTGATGTAATATTGTCCATGCACAGATGATGTGAAATTTGGTGGGAAGTTATCATTATTTTATTTTCTTTATTTGGAACTGTTAAGGAGATCATACGTTATAATCTCTGTTTCTCTTAGATCCTGTGGGGATTATAACCCTGACCGCATGCTCAAGGACTCTTCCTAACTACCACCCTGAATACAAGGCCAATTTTGTGTAATTTCAGGTTCAGTTTCAAGAGTAGTTTAAAAAAGGTACCATATGCTCCAAATTTAGGTATTTCAAGTCAAAAGTTATATCCTTATTTGTACTCAAAAGCGTATGGGAAGTGAACTGACAAGTGTAGATTGCATACACAGTATTTGTTTTCCTTCATATCTGGTGCTGACAGACCTTATCTGAAAAGGATAGACTAGGAGGCCACCCAGTACACAATACCAATTTTGTGCAACTTGTGGTTAAACTATGAGGTGGGTAAAAAACAATGTAAAACAAGCAGCATAGCTTACCTCCACTGTTTGCATTTTCTTCATGTCTGTTGCTGATCTTATTTCCTCCTTGTTTGGTATCGATAGGATCCTCCAGTGGTTTTTCCTTGTCTTTACCTTTTTCTCGCTCTCTATCCTTCTCTATCCTGTCTCTATCCCGCTCTCTTTCATTATCCTTTTGTTGTTTTTCCTTCTCTCTTTCTCGTGCATTTTCTCGTTCCTGTTCCTTATCCATTTCATTACTACCTTTGTTCTTTTCTCTGTGTCTATCCTGTTGAGCATTTTCTTTTTTTTCTTTTATGATTTTCTGTAGTTCATAGACATCCTTTGTTATGAGATCCAAAGGCTGGATGAATGAGAAATCCTCATCCATGTCTGCATCACTCTGAAGAAAAACTTAACATCAATCAGTTGAGAATTCTCAAGAATCAAGATGTAAGAAGAAATGAGCATAGCCAAAATATAAATGTACTTACACAGCTCAAGTTTGCTTCCAACTCAAGATGTTGAATTCCTTTTTGCACAAATGTAACAAGAGCACCGGGTGGAACTAAATTGCCATCAATTGTGCTTTTGTTGATCCCTGCCTCATATCCTAATGCAAAAGCTGAATGCGTAAACCCTGAAAGAAAGTGTATTAGCAAGTAAAGAACAAATAAAACAATGCATACTGCATAATGCAGCAGAAACTGAAATTTTATTAGAAGTTAGTAATCTGGCTTGCAGCTCCAATCAAAAGATGAATGGATAAACCAAGAAAGAAACTCCATTAACGAATATGAAATTCTAAACAATATATGGTGCATGATACAGAGCACAAGAATGAGCATTGTTGAAAACTATTGATCCCTGACTCATTCCCTAAAGCAAAAGCTGGAACGTCTAACAACTGGAACGAAATTGTATTATCAAATAAAGAAAAATAAAAACAATGCAATGTGCACAATGCATGGCAACCTCAGATTTTATTGAAGTTCTTAAACTGCTTTGTAGCCTCAATAAAAAAGACAAATGGACAAACCATGAAAGAAACTCTATTAGCATCCACAGAACTCTAAAAATACATGGTACATCATATAAGGAAAAAGGATGAACATGGAGTTCATCCCTGCCTCATTTCCTAAAGCAAAAGCTGAAATGTGCAAAGCATTGAACAAAATTATACTAACCAATGGTAACTAATATAAACAATGCATGTTATTCATTAAACATGTAAAAAGAAGGGTGCCATTTAAGTTTTTTTATTTGCTACCTCATCTCCCATAGGCTAAAGTAAATGCTGCATCTGCAGAAGAGACCAAACCCCAAAAAGAATTCAACTCAAAAAAGTAAGCAGAGATTTGTTTCCTTCTACAAGAATGAGAGACAACCAAGGTTTGAAACAGCAGGTGCAGTTGCCGCAACCATAGTGGTGGCAATGACGCGATTTTCATGTATAACATCCGTAACAGTAGTACCAGCCGAAGCTATAAAAATTTTATTTTATGAACAAAACTTCACAAAAACTTACTGATACGCAGCTTTTTATCTTAGAATCATAGTTGTTGAGGTTTGGAATGGTTGTGGAAAGGTTTTGTGGAATTTAAAATATGATGTTGTATGGTATTAAATTTTATAATGTTTGTAAATTGTAAGCCGCTACAAATCGAGTCTTACATACTTCCTGTCAACACTCAATTTATAATGCAATACTGTACTGTTATTCACGTATTTAATAGTTATAGACTAACAGTGTGATTCAAACTTCCATCTTACATATGTTAAATAAACAAAGTAAGGAAATATATATTAATGAAAATAGAATATGCAAAATTAAAATAAACCCATCCATTTGTTTTATTAAAATCTGATGCATATCTTCTGGTTAAATGAATAGCATACATACAACTTATACATAATAACTGTACAAAAAGTTATATTAAGCTTCAATGTTTAATAAATAAATACCAAACAAAATATGAAAGAGAGAACAAGAATATATGTTGACCACCACCCTTACATAACAACGGCTGTAGCAACCATAATGGCACCATTAACGGCCCCTTACGGGTGCTACATAACAGTTGCAACCGTTATGCATGTAAAATCTCAGCACAACAATAGCTGTAACAGGTAGCGAGGCCAACACAAACCATTAGATAGCGGTATTGCATAATGGTTGCGGCTCATTTTAAAACCATGGAGACAACTGGTTATGTTCTCTCCAAATCATTACATCTTCAGTAATAGAGATCTTAAAATCATTAACATTGTATCCCTTATACATCAGGAGAATCGGTAGTGTAAACAAAGAGTCAATACAATGCAGTTTTATATATAGGATTAATTGGGAAACTAAATATGATTTAGCATTGTGTAAAACGGTTAAATAGATAGGTAGGTGTGTTATTTTCCACTAAGTGAGTTCTTGGTAGTGTTCTAACACGCAACTCAATAAACCCAAATTGGTTACATAAATTTAATGAACACCCAGAACATACAACTCTGGCTCGTTTCCCATTAGATACAAACATGAAATTGAAAGCAAAAAATTCATCACATTAATCATACATAAGCTATAAGTAAAATACTATATCATATATCAAAACTATGCTTAAAGGGTAGTGATTCCACCTCTAGGATTGAAAACTCTGGACCAATTGTCTTTCTATAACATTACAGTCCAAAGTCTTCAGAGCTAAACAATTAAAAGGCTCGCCCTTACGACAATATCTGGGAGATACTGGGAGTATGCAGCCTTCCCCCATTTTCTGTGGAGAGGTTGATTATTGTTAATCGAACCTGCACCAGTGCAGAAAGTAGAAAACACTTGCCATAGCTCCAAGTCAAACCTCTAAAGTTTAAAAGATTCTATACATCAAATGAGCTATTATGATCTAAACACTCTTGTAATTATTTTTATTTTGAAAAAAAATGTAAACAGTTTTCAAAATTTACAAAAATTTTTGTAAGCAGACAAAATGTGTTTTCACTTGTTTTGTAAACAATTTTTCATTTTTTCCTCTCCTACACCACTCTGACCATCGTCACCATCCCTACCTCTTGCTACTATTAAAGGCAAATACCTCCGGCCACCACATTCGACCATCATCTTCTCCCACCATCTCCAGCTACTACCACCTCCCATTGGCCGCCACCTCTACCCTCCGTTTCCGGTTGCCATCATTTCCACCACCTTCGACCACCACTTCCACTCATCGGCTTCCACGTACCCCCACCTCCAACCTCCACCCCACGCCCGCTGCCTCCACCCCACCAACTCTCCCCAAAAGCCACCACATTTTCCCACCATTTGCCCCATTGGCCGATACTTTCATCGGCTACCTTTCCCCTTTAGCCGCCATCTCTACTCATCGATCGTTGTTTTCAATTACAATCTCCGTCGCTACTTGTGGTTACTATTTTGACGACTCCACCTACTTCCATTCACCACCTTTGGTAGTTGTGAATCATCTTTTACCAATTCTCCTACATCCAAGTACTCCAACCTCACCACTATTCGTCGTTGTCATTGGACCACCTCCAACCGTCGTCTCCTATCACCATATCCAGCCACCATAGGCATTCACACCTCTAATAATTATCTTAGATGGCTCCCCTCTCACTAGCAGTTCTCTCCGACCACCTCTCACTAGTTTCAAAATAAAATACAAAAACATGTATTCACTAGACGCATTTTTTTGTTTTTGTTTTTTTTTAAATAAACAAAAAATCAAATATATATTTTCTGCTTATTGTAAACAATAAATAAAAATCTGTAAAATTTAATAGACGAGGCCTAAATGTTGCATTTCTAAACAATTAGTTAGCCACTCTTCCTTTATTTTGGAAGCACCCTAAGGAAGCTTTCAATAATATCCTACATCACCCCTATAGAGGGCTGTCTGTATACAAAATGCAACACTTATGTTTAGTAGAGTTCAAAGAGTATGGTGCCTCATATGTAGCAAAAATCTCTATTGCTACGAATGTGCTGGATAACCCCAATTTCTACAAGTAATAGTTGTCAAATCAAGATAAAAATCGTGTATCGTCTTTTTTTTTCCCCGAATCGTGTATCATTTCGTATCGTATCGAGTATCCTAAAATATTTAACAAATTTAAAAATAGGCAAAAATAGATATATTTGATATAACAAAAATATTTAAAAGAATAAAATATTAAACAATATTAATTAGTAATATTGTAAAAATATGGTTCTCATAAATAAAAATATGCACGAATCAGTACGTAATACATAAGAAATACAACAAATACTATTACAATTAAATTGATCATTATAACGCAAATTGAATTAACCAAATATAATATGTTATTTATATGCCTTAACATATCATTTAAATAAATTTTAATGTACAATTTTTAAGTTTTCAACTAATTTGTTTATAAGAGAAAATTATACAAATACTAGTAGTCATAAATCAATATCGTAAGATTCTTAACCCAAATAGATATTTATAAAGGTATGCAAAGATTAAAGAAGAAAACATCTTCAATATCCTAACCATGCAAGATTTTTCAATAATATTTATTTTTATAAGTTAAATTGTAGAATAGTGATTTAGGATTGAAAAAAGAGAATACGGAGAAGAATAAAGAGAGAATAATAGAGAATTAGGGTGAGAATGCAGAAATTTAATTAAAGTCACTAAACTCCACAACATATATATATGAGTCACACATAGAGAATTACAAAACTACCCAAAGAAATAAACTAAATAGAAATAAACTCTAACACTCTCCCTCAAGCTGGAACATAGAGATCAAACATGCCTAACTTGAAGAGAAATCGCTAAAATGAAGCACAAGCCAACAGTGTGGCGAGAACATCAGCCAATTGATTCTCTAAGCGAACAAAAGGAGTGGCAATTTGCTTCGTCATCAATAAGTCTCGAATAAAAAGGCAGCCAACCTCAATATACTTAGTACGCTCATGAAACACAGGATTATTAGTAATAAAAATGACTGCTTGATTATCACAAAACATCTTCATAGGACTAGAAAACAAGGTGCCGAAGCCTTGAAGAAGAGAGCGGACTCACAATATATCAGAGGCAGTATGAGCCATAACATGATACTCGGTTTCAGCACTTGAACGAGGTGCTCACTGCCAGGTACATTTCCAGAGGTGAACCGTCTATCAAAGTGTCTACTAGCCCAATCAGCATAACTAAAATCAATGATAGACAAATGATCCGAAGGACGATATAACAATCCACGGCTCGGGGCACGTTTCAAGTATCGAAGAATACGACAAACAGCATCAAAGTGTGGCTGGCGAGGAGCATGCATAAACTGACTAACAATACTAACAACATAGGTGATATCAGGGCGAGTAACCGTGAGATAAATTAACTTCCCAACAAGCTGCCGATAATGACCAACATCTAGAAAAGGTTCTCCATGTTCAGCATCGAGCTTAACAATAAAATCCATAGGTGTATCAACCGGACGAGCACCAAGCAACCCAGTCTCAGAGAGAAGATCAAGAGTATACTTATATTGGGATAAAGAGATCCCTCGAGACGAGTGGGCAACCTCAATCCCAATAAAGTACCGGAGAATACCCAAGTCTTTGGCATGAAAATGGTGAACTAAATGTCGTTTTAAGGCATCTATACTAGTAAAATTATCACCGAAAATAATGATATCGTCTACATAAACAATCAGCACAATAGTACCAGCAGAAGAATGATAAACAAAGACGAAATGATCAAATGTAGAACGCCGAAAACCATAAACAAGCACAACAGAACTGAAGCGATCAAACCAGACACGAGGTGATTGCGTCAGACCATATAGAGCCTTACGCAAGCAACAAACGAGGTGCTCACTGCCAGGTACAACATAGCAAACGGGTTGATCCATATAAACCTCCTCCTGAAGATCACCGTGAAGAAAAGCATTCTTAATGACAAGTTGATATAATGGTTAAGAACGGCTAACAGCAACTGATAGAAGGATCCCAACAGAGTTAAGACGAGCCACAGGAGAGAAGGTTTCCAAGTAGTCAGCGTCGTAGGTCTGAGTATAGCCCTTAGCAACCAAACGCAGCTTAAGACACTCAACAGAACCAACCGGAAGATACTTGACCGTATTGACCCAACGACACCTCACGGAATGCTTTTCAGGCGGGAGAGTGGTAAGCTCCCAAATTTGATTCTTATAAAGAGCATCAAGTTCCTCATCCATAGCACGTTTCCAGCCAGAGAGACATAGCTTTCATGTAAGAAGTAGGAATCGAAATGGACGACAAGGTAGAAGTAAAAGCATGAAAAGAAGATGACAAACGAGTATAAGACATAAAGTGAGTAATAAGATGTTGGGTGCATGTACGTTTACCGCGACGCAAAACAATTGGTAAGTCATCATAACTAGGAGAAGAAGAGAGAGGTACCTCTACCAGAGAAGACGAAGTGTCAGGCCATACGAGACAATGGACCATCTTCAGATCGCTGATAAGCCTACATAGGTGGGTGAGAAATGGAAGAAGGTGACATAGGAAGGGGAAGAGTTGGAGAAGAGAAATACTCCCCCTTACAACAGCAGATGAGATCAGAAGAAAGGTAATTACTTGAGGAAGGAAAAAAACGAATAGACTCAAAGAAAGTCACATCAGCACTTACATAGTATCAGCGAGACACCAGATGATAACATCAATATCCCTTTTGAGTACAAGAGTAGCCGAGAAAGACACTTACGGGCCCGATAGGATAATTTATCAGTACCGGGATAAAAAACATATACAAAGGCAATACAACAAAAAACACGAGGAGTGAGGAAAAAGGTGGAGATGTCGGATATAACAAGAAAAAGAGGGACTGACGATCGAGAACAACAGAAGGCATGCAATTAATGAGATAGCAAGCAGTGAAGACAGCATCACTCCAAAAGTGTCGCGGTACTTGGGCATGAAACAATATGGTACAAGCAACATCTAAAAAATGACGATGCTTGTGTTCAGCAATGCCATTTTGTTGTGACGTGTGAGCACAAGTTGTCTGATGAATAATACCGCGATCGACACAAAAAGAAACAACAGTAAAGTGCATATATTCTAATGCATTATCATATCGAATAACTTTAATGCGCTTCTCAAATTGAGTAAAAATTTCATTACAAAATGTAAGGAGAGCATGAGGCAATTCAGACCGATGTTTCAACAAAAAAAGCCAAGTCATACGAAAGTAGTCATCAACAAAGATAACAAAATAAGAATAGCCACTAGTACTTGGAGTGCGAAAAAGACCCCAAATGTCTGTATGGACAACATCAAAAGACTCGGATTGATGAGGATGGCTACGACCAGGAAAGGAACTACGGTGATGCTTGCCTAATTGACACGCTTCACACTTAAAACTGGACACAAGACGTAAGTTGGGAATGGGTAACTTAAGTTTAGCCACCGAATAATGGCCTAAACGAAAGTGCCACTGAAGAGGTGAAATGGTAGCATTTAAGGCTGATAAAATATGGGAAGGATAACTAGAATCAACGTCAAGATAGTAGAGCCCATTCTTCTGATCCCCCGAAGCAATCATCTTCTTGGTATTGAGGTCTTAAAATACACAAGAAGTAGGAGAAAAGGTAACAGAGCAATGCATAAATTTAGTGAGTTAACTAACCGAAAGCAAGTTAAAAGGAAATTCAGGAATATAAAGATTAGAAGGTAAGGCCAAAGAAGGAGAGGGATGAAGGGCACCTTGCCCGTGAACCGGTCGAGAAGAGCCATCGGCCAAAACGATATAATGCTTAATAGGATTCAATGAGAGAAAATGGAAGGATTATCAGGCATATGAGAACTAGCACCTGAATCAATGATTCAAGATGGAGAAGTAAGAGCAGCACAAGCAATATCACCCGAATTAGCTAAGGTAGTAGTAGAAGAGGGTGACAGAATATGACACAAGGTCTAAACAAGCGTGCTAAGCTGAATATGGAGAGCATCATGAGAACCTGAAGAAGTCTGTACTATAGCCATATTAAACTCAGGCAGAGGAAAGGAGGCCAAATCCAAACACAGCAAATAAATCAAAAACGAGATCTTATCAGAATATCAGAACAAAGGCAAATTGAACAGTACAAGAGCTATAGGTTGTGTATCAACAACCGAAAACAACTGGCGAAGCCTGGAGGACAAATCACGAGCTAGGATTATGGTGTTCTAGTGCCAAAATCCGAGGCTCAAATCAACTTTGAAACAACCAATCAACATCAAATCACGTACAAAAGGTTTCATGTATGGTTGCAGACCCAAACCAGATAAGAGCTCAAATCGCATACCCAAACAAAGAAGAATCAAAGTCGCAAACCCAAACTGGAAGCAAAGGTCTCCAAATCATGAACCAAAGTTAGCAGCATGGACCATGAATCAAGTCGAAAGCAACAACCAGATCATTCACAAACCAAAATCGTGGCCAAACTCATCGCGCGAACCAAATCGCGACTAGAAAAAGAGTCAATTGAGGAAAAAAAGATAAGAATCGATTGAAAGAGCAGAACCGCACCAACTCGAGTTCCAATCTAGGCAAAACAAGCACCGTCAGCACCTAAGGTTTTCGTATAGGGTGGTCACGCAAACCAGAAAGCTGAAACCAAGGTCATGCGAACCAAGATGCGTAACCAGAGGGGTCGCCAACTTAGGAGAGTGACAAAACGAGAGCCAATCTGGATGAATAACACCAAATCAAACACAAATCGAACCAAACATGGTGTCTCGACACTGATGGAGTCGAAAAGTCGAGGATCTGAGGCTAGGGTTTCGAAACAATCAGAGGGCTAGGGTTTTGGGAAGAAAGGACTTCAAATCTAAGATTTAAAGCTTCAAAAAGGTAGACGAAGATCGAAGCTATGGTTTCGAAACAAATCGAAGCTACGGTTTCGAAAAGGTAGACGAATTCCACCGTATAGTCGCCGACCATCAATGTCCGTACAGTCGCCGACGTTATGCTAACATCATCGTACGGAAGATGATATTAGCATGCCATTTCTACCTCACTGTGTGTTTCAAAATAATAAAAACAGTTCTAGGGTTGGATCGAAGCTCTGGTACCAAGTTAAATTGTAGAATAGTGATTTAATGTTGAAATGAGAGAAGAAAGAGAAGAATAAAAAGAGAATAATAGAGAATTAAGATGAGAATGAAGAGACTTAATTAAAGTCACTACACCCCACAATATATATATATATATGTATGAGTCGCATATAGAAAATTACAAAACTACCCAAAAAATAAACTAAATAGAAATAAACTCAAATAAACTCTAACATTATAAATTAAATACATCTAAAAAACTAGAAATTAATGTATCGTATGTATCGCATATCACATCTTGCGTCATGTATCATATATCTATCGTAAGATACATTTATCATCATAATATACGATATGTGATATATATCGATTTACCTCTCTAAAGTATTAAATTGTAAAATACGTATCGTGAATCGTAAGATATTGACAACAGAATCTACGACCCACTCAACCATATTGCTAACTAGATTTGCTTCATACACCAAGACCGTTATTATCTCAGCCAGGTTAGCTTGCGACTTCTATAAATGTGTGGAATAAGGTAAGCTTTAAAACTATTAAATCCTCTCATGGAGAACGACCTACAAACGGGGAAAACTGGGGATTTGCACCAATGGAAACTATAAATCTCATACAAACTAGAAGGATAAGACATGTTTTCTTAGTTTTAGATGATGAACGGGATTCTCATAATTTATCCTGTTTATCAATACTAATCATTGATACTGGAAAAATTGTTTTCTTTCTTTTGTTCTAGCCCACAATCTGAATGAGTTGCACATACACCTTGTGCATGTTCCTCGACACTAGGAGCATCCCCAAAGAGTGGAAGATTTCACGCCATCTCTGATTAACTGTCTTATACTTCTTATTAGTTGTTTAATAGTTAGCATATTGAATTGTATACGTAATGGAATGGGTTAGATTGATTTCAACCAGATGATGTTGGCCTGGTTAACTGTTTGCCTCCAGCCACCTCTTTGGCACATGTTATGAAGCACAAACATGGACATGGATACGGACACAAACACAGATGGAGACACGGAACATGGCGATTTCAAAAAAATTAAGACAGACACGACGAGGATACGACAGAAAATATATTTTTATTTATATATTTACCCATACTTATAAATAGAACATTCACAAATAACCTCCAAAAAAAAGTTTTTAAAAAAAACACTAAAACGGTAAAGAAAACAACTAAAAATAGATGAAAAAAAAAAGATAAAAAAATCAGGAAAAAAACGTAAAAGGTAAAGGAAAAAACCAAAGACGACTAAAAAAAACTAAAATAGTAAAAAAAAAAAACCAAGAAACAACTAAACAGACCATCGTCATCAAATCATTCACAAACTCAAAAGAAGCAAAAACCAAAACATGAAAAAATAGAAGAGAAGAAGAAGACACTGACAAGAAGAACGAAAAATAGAAAGAGAAATTGTCAAAAGCATAGAAAGAAGAACAGGAGATGCTTACTTAGAAGGCGATTAAAGGTCGTTGATAATTGTCGCTGGTGAAATTGAGGTCACCGGTGGTCGTCGAGCTCGCTAGTGAATATCGTGGTGCGTAGCAAAGACAAGCGGCCGAGTATTTTTTCAAACTATGCATTGAGACTTTTAGGTTATCTTATTTCATTATCAGGTTTGACGTGCCCAAGCATGTCCAACATTGAACACGCGTGTCCCATGCGTGTCCCTCGGCGTGCCCAATTGGATTTTTTAAACCAAAAATAGTGGCATGTCCGATACGTGTCTTGGCGTGTCCGACACGTGTCTTGGCATGTCCCCAACATGTCTGTGTCCACCATGTCCGACACGGCTACGGTGCACCTATTCCGACGTGTCCGTGCTTCATAGAGCACATCTCTTGTCAACGACATTTTTAAGAAATAATGCCATTCCCGACTCGTGAAGTGAACTCAATCTCTATTCATTAGTTCAGTGCAATGGCGTAGACTTTTACCTTTGCAGAACGTGCGTCGAAACACATAATATCCTGTTTTGCCACATACATTTCAAGACCCCTTCTTTTTTCTTGTGAACAGTATCTGATTTTTATAATTTACTGTTGCCGCGGTTCTTCTCCCCAAACTTTTTGTTAAAAATATTTCCTAAACAATGATGATAATGATGGTGTTCTGTTTCTGCTGTAGATTCCACCTCCATTCCATTATCTTTGGATGCAAATTCATGAGCCAAGTCCATCTTGTCCTTCATCTGGTTAAATTCTTCAATGTGAACATGGACAATGGCATCGTCCAAACTAAGGCCATTTGTCCAGTCATCGAGAGAGTTTCTGCATTCATTCCAAGAGGGTGGCAGTTTCTCAATTAATGCTGCTGCTTGAAGGCATCATCCAGCTTCATTTCCTCTGCCACAATGTCCTAAATTATATTATGTGCTAATGAACTTGCTCCATGACAGGTTTCTCATCAACCATCTTGAAGTTCAGGAATCTGCTCACCACATACTTCTTAGCACATACATTTTTTGTTGAGTGTTTTCCATTAGCAAAGCTCAAAGATCTCTTTAGCAGGTTCCTAACTTCCTCCCCATAAAATATATTAAACAGAGAATTGCACAAAAAGTTCAGAATATGACTTTGACAGGTTTTGTTAACTTTGTCATTAATCTAATGAATTTACTATGGGCTGGTTCCAGAACATTGTTAGGAACTCAATCATAGAACAAAACTAAATCCACACCAAGTGACTAAAAAAACATGATTTTTTTGGACCAAACTCTAGAAAATTCTAATGGGTCTAGCTTGGACATATCGATCACAATACTCATATGGTTAAATCAAACATAAAATCGTTTCTTAAGATTGTGGGAAAAATAGGATGAGAACATTATTTGATTTGAATAGAACTTAAAGGAATTGAGGAAATAATGATGAACCAAAGCATAGATATTAATCTGTTGTCCATAAGATACAATTTTGCCCCCACTCTGTCGATAATTTAGTGCAAATGGCTCTAGGTGATCGGTCTTCATAACACAACAGCCAATTTTGAGAGAGGGCACTGACCAAACAAGGCTTCAAACTTTTCGGTGATTAGCCCAAAAAACAAGAGAAATAAGAGAAAGAAGGAAGAACGGACAAGGAGCAAGAGTTCTGTACTGTGTGAAAAACATGTAACATTATATAAAGGTAAAAGGAATAATTTCAAGTCAAATCTAAGTCCAAGTCAATGTGCCTGTATATATACATGAGCTGCTCAATCTTTGGCCCATTGGATGCATAATCCTCCCCACTTTCTTGGCTCTCATGCAACACTTGACGATCCAGACATTAAAGGCCTTAAAAGATTTTGTAAATAAACAATGTGGGAGAAAGGTTAAAATGTTGCCATTGTCAACACGAGAGAAGAAAATTTCTGAAGCATTTCCAACGATTTTCACATTTGAAAATAGTGTAGAAAAGAAAATCTGCCCAAAAATGTTGAGAAAACTTGGTTCCACCCAAAAACCTTTCACCATATCGTTTGAAGCTTTAAAAGCTTCTCATCCTTATTAATTGCTTTGGCATAATTGGAAATAAAACCCTTAAACAGGATTTAGTAAAGGGTTCACAAGAAAAACACAGTTCAATTCAGGTTCCTTTTTTCAGCTGGTAAGCAATAAGAATCAAACTTCAACTCCAGCCCCTCCCCCCCTCTCTTCAGATACCATTCTCAATCTTAACTGCTGTACCACATCAACTATGGCCATTCATGCTATTTTCTTTACATTTTTTTTTCTTCTAATATAACTAATTCAACTTGCTTGATGTGTATAATTTTGCAATTATTATTCCTTAGGCATTTATTTCGTACTATAATTTTATTTTGTGTTATTTGATAAGTATAATATACAGAAAGGCCTCATAATGCTACCCAAAAAGGTGAAAAACCCCATAAAAGAAGGGACAAATCCAAAAACTCCCACCAAATGGGTAGACTACAAAAACTCCCTAAAAAACTATGAAGTCCATAGTTTTATCAACTGAGGAGCACCGCCCTAAGACAACCAACTACAAAAATTACAAAGAAGGGCGCCCTTCAGTCCATACAACAGTGACTCAACCCTATCAAAATGAGGACTACTATCAACACTTTGGGCCTATCATTAAATAAGGACAAGAAAATTACAAGAAAATTAACCATTTTAAGAACAACCAAAACCCAATATCTCATTTACAGACCGTTGCTACCGAGATCAATTGCTTCCCTATAAAGTCCAAGGTTGTGCAACCTTAGGTGCAAAGAAGGCGGCTTAAGCTATAGCCATTGGTCTGGCCATAGCAGTTACGAATAGGTATGAAAAAAGAAAGTTGCAAATTGCAGTCATCCCATCCTAATCAAACCCAACTCCTTCGATGGAATACAAACCCAACAACATCAGTGTGTGCAAGGGGAATAATACAATTATTTCCAACACAAACATAAATTTTTGGTATAAAAAGAAGAAAAATAAACGATTACCCACCTGATTCGTGAAGATAACGGAAGATTAGGAAGTTCAATTCGGTGGAAGTTATGGAGATCATTGTCGCAGTAAGCCTGCATATATGACGACTATATGAAGTTTTATCTATGTATCGGGGACGGAGTTTCAACAGAGCCTGAGCGTAGTTGCCGGTGATTCTGTGTGTTCGTTTTTGGGTGCACAAAAAATCAGATTTAACTGGCAAACTGGTCCGGATTGGTTTTAGATGTTTGGTTCAGTTTTATATTAAAATGGCATAGTAATTCTAAATTTTTTAAAATCATTTTATATAGTTTGGTTCTCAATTTTTATTTTTAAAAAAATCATTCTAACCTAATTGAACCATTTTTTTTTTGTAAGAATTAATGCATCATTAGAAAAGAAAATTTTAAAAAACGGAATTGCTTATCCTTTTTTGAAAATGATTGACAAATGTTGCATTAGACAAAGGTCTACACTTTATATTTTATTTTTAATTTTAAGTTTCTAAATAATAGTTTAGATTAAATTTGTTCGGATTGTTTGTTTAGTAAAATTGGTTATGAACTTTAAAATGAAGGATGGGAATCAAATCAAAACCGAATTATTTTTACGAATTGATTTTGGTTCAGTTCCATAACCACAGCATGGGTATGTAATTTGGGCTCGACCGTGGACAGGGCGGGCCAAGCCCCGCCCAGGCCCGGTGAGCTCTTGTTAAATCTTCGAGCCAGGTCGGGCCGGGCTTAGCTTTTTTATTCGAAAGTTGGCCCAGACCCTAGAGGTAAATGGTTCGGGCTTGAGTTACGGGCCCGGGCCTCTAGGCGGGAATCTGGACGGGTTTGACCGGGTCTATGATTTTTTTGGTATTTTTTTTAAAATTTATAATATAATAGTAGTTTAATATATTAAGTTAAATTAAAAATTATAAACTTAAAGTTTGTTATATTATATGAGTTTGTAATTAATAATTTATTAATTTATATATTATAAACTAACTTATTTTCTACTTATAATAATAAGTTTTTAAATTTTAAGTTAA
>JAOTRH010000013.1:11635770-11647330 GCA_034768845.1 Heliamphora exappendiculata | reverse complement strand
CAAGGGGGGGTATAGCAAAACTAGTGCTACTAATTTTTAATTTCTTGCTACTAAATTTTTATTATAAGTTATAATTTATTCCAAATACTTACAATTTTTTTTACAAGTTATAATTATTATTTTTTATTTCAGCAACAAACTATAATATTTACCAATCACTCACAACTTGTGTTACATATTTTAAATATAAATTACTAGTTTTAATAATTTCAAATACCCATTTAGAGGTAGAGTGTACCATTTTTACCGATATCAACAAATTTTACACAGTTATCTATGAATCAATTACCCATTATCCACTATTCATTATCGTTTGTTAAATAAGGAAAGTAGTAACATTACTTCAATGACCAAAATGCTAAAAAAATCCCTTTCATTTAAACTCTTGATATCCACCCCAGTTCATTACCAAAATGAAAACCCCTATCCACACAACTAAATGTATATGCATATGTTGCTGTATGTATAGATTTTATAAACTGAAAGTAGAAAAGCACACCTGTTTCACCCAGTGCAACTGGAAATCAGGACCGAATAAATTCCTCAAGAGGGCAATGTTGAAGAGGTACCCACTAATGGTATCGTGCTTTGTGATTGGGTCCCGGAACTTGACCCGTTCATCGTAAGCCGTCCGATCAATCCCCTGGTCGTCAAACAGGTGCGGTAGGTCCTCGTACAAGAAACCCACCAGCCGGTTGACGTCGACCGTTGATTTTGGCGGGCTTTGCTCCGCCAAGCTCAGCCTAACGACCCACTTGAACTTCTGGTTCAAGTTTCCAGATTTGGCGGGCTTGGGTGGAGAGAGAGGAAGCCCGGTGGGTTTGGTGGTGTTAAGGCGCTGGGAAATGACAGGGACGCCGGGCATTGGCCGGAAAAGGTACTTCGAAAGATGTGTGCTGGCCATGTGTTTGGGTCTTGTTTGGTTTAGAAGGTGACAACGAGGTGTTTTTTTGGCCTTTTTGGTAGGGAGAGCACAGTGGATCTTAGCCACAAATGATTGGTTTACAGCAAGAGAGTAAAAATGGTCTTGGGCCGTGGGCGGTCCGAGACCCGGCCTGCACTGGTTCAGTACTGCATAAGCCCAGCTCAACCTGAGGCCCGCAATTTGATCCCAACGACCCGGCCTGAGGCCCAGCCCGCCGGCCCGCTCGGGTACTTCTTACAGTAACAATAAGTTATAATTTGGATTCCCGAAATATGATACTTCTAACAGTAAGTTATAATTTGAATTTTTAAACATATCTAAATAAATATAAATAAGAAAAATTAAAAATCTTAAAATTACTAAGAATTTATAAACACGTTGTATACCATATAAATGAGAAAAATTCAGCTTTGTCCATAGAAAATCTCCATAGCAGCACAAAATCCAATAATTGATGGTATAAATAAAATAATAAATAGACTATTTTACTAAAAAGTAGTTTGCCTAAAAAGTATATATACATACCGGGTTAATTTGTAGATGGATCATGGATGATATTTTATATATATATATATAAAATACCATCCATGATCTATCTACAAATTAACCCGGTCTTTTTTAGTTTTTTTTTAATTCAAAATTTAACTTAATGATTTTTGAATATTTGTAAGTAGCACCTTGAAAAATACAAATTGCACATCATTATTTTTTAAAAACAAAAGTAAAAATAAAAAAAATATTACTAATTATGGCGACAGTGAATAATAGAAACTCTTATCAATAACAATTTTAGTTTTAAACTTTTATGAAGAAAATTAACAATCATAAACTTCTCATAAAAAGTACAAAGTATAAATTTTAAAAATTAATAAACTAATAAATTTATAATAATAATAAGCTAATAACTTATAAACTTAATCATAATATTAATAGGTTATAATTTATAAATTTATAAAAATATAAAAATATAAAACTAATAAACTTATATTGTTAAAAATAATAAATCAACTTATTAATTTATTATGAAATTTGATTAATAAACTAGTGCTAAACTAATATAACAACAACTAATAACTAAGAAAAATTTAAACTTATATTATACAAGTTACAACAACAATTAAAAAAAATTAAAAACCTAAAAAAAGCCCGACGGGCCCGAGCCATATACCATTGGACTTGAAAAAAGTCCGGCCCGACCCGATCCGAACTTTTGGCAAAAGCCCACCGGGCCAGGTCGGGCTTAGCCTGCCCAAACCACGACCGAACCGTTTTCACACAATTGATTTACAGGTATTTCACCTGTTAAAGTGCCATTGGAAAATATAAAATTCTAACTAGGCATATTTATAAGTCTTCGGATATTTCAATGAAAAAATATTTTTTTTTATCTTTTAGTGTTTGGTACTACGAAAATTAAAAGTTAACAAAAAATATTTTTTAAGTTAATAAAAAATAAATTAATTTTGATGAAAAATATTTGTTATTTTTTTAGGGCTAAAAACATTTTCCACCCTTTTCAGCGGGGGTTTGGGGGTGGATGTTAGGGGTCAAAGGATCCGGAGGTTCAAAGGCCCGAGGGTTCGGGGTTTTGGGGTTGTAATGTCCCGAGGCTCATAGGGGTCCAGGGGTTCGAACCTTAGGATCTCAAGGGTTTAGGGTCCCAAGGGTCTCAAAGGTTTGGGGTTTCCTGAGTCCCTTAGGTCCCGGGGTTGTGGTGGTTAGGGATTTTGGGATCATGGTGGTTCGTTGTCCCGAGATCCCGGGGGTTCGGGTGATTGGGGTCTCGGGGGACTGAGGATTTCGTGGTTGGGGTTCCTAGGGCTCGAGATCCCGAGATCCCGAGATCCCAGTTGTCACGGGTCTTGAGATCCTGAGGATTTGGGGTCTTAAGGGTCCCGAGGATCTAAGGGTTCCAAGGTCTAGGGGTCTGGGTTTTGGGGGTTTGAGGGTTTCGAGATCTCATGGATCCCAAGTCCTGGAGTCACGAGTTCGTGAGGTTCTAGGATCTTGAGGTTCCGTGGGTCTAGGGTACCGAGGGACCCCATATATCGGAGTGAATAAGATTAGACATACCAAACACACGATGCATATGAAGAACATAACTAGTGCGAGTATGCTTAGAGAGTTCACAAACCTCACACTGAAATTTATTAGTCTTACAAGTTTTGATTAAAGAAGAAAATAATAAATACAAATACTGAAAATAGGCATGTCCTAAACAAGCATGCCATAAGGTCAAAGTGTGGAGAGAGAAGATGGGAGATGTAGAATCTGGTAACATAGTGGCCTGAAAACTTGATGATGGTAAAGGTGATAGTGGCGGTGCCCCAAAGTAGTATAGTCTATCGCGGTCATACCCCATGCCAAAAATCTTTTTTAAATTCAGGTCCTGAAGTAAATAATGGGTAGGTAAGAAAATGGTAGCACAATGAAGATTTTTAGCGTGACGATTAACAGATAAAAGATTAAAGGCAAAATTAGGGGCATGAATGACAGAAGTAAGAGTAATATCCGGAGAGAAACACACATCACCATTATGACAAATATAGGATATAGAGCCATCAGCGAGACAAATAATGTGATTAGTAGAAGAAGCTGACATAGTAAGAGAACCAAGCTGCTCTTGAAGCTGACCAATCTAGGATTAGAGACGGGTAAAGTTCGAGAGAGCTAGAGACTCATTGCTTCAAATATGCTTGGCAATAGTAGCAGTGCGAGAGGATTCATAATCGAAAAAACAATTCTTAGGAAAGTGTCGCTTTAAGTTCAGGATGAAGTTTAAAGCAATGGGTTTGAATGTGTCCCATTCTTCCACAATGAGGACAAATAACCTTGCCATTCACAAAATGAGATCCAAAGGTAACAGCAAATTCCATTTGATCAGGTAGGGCAGGTGGCTCTGGAACAGAAGATGGAGCAAGCTGGATCAGACGACGACGACGTTTAGCAAAGGCCTCATATAAGGAGGGCAAGGGAGAGGGGTTCAAAATCTGAATGCGAAAAGACTCAAATTCAGGTTTCAAACCCATTAAGAACTGGTACATATGCTGACGATTGAGCCGTTTGACTACTACCGAGGCGGCCTCAGCAGGAAAATCATTTAAGGGCTCATATTGAGCTAACTCTTCCTAGTGAGACTATAAGTAGCTGAAAAATGCCATCACAAAAGTCCCAAAGCCTCCCGAGATGCATGAGAGATATCTTGATATAACTCAAAAATGCGGAGATCATAACGAACATGTGCATACATCTGTGTCAAGGTGGACCATAAATAAAGAACCGTGTCATGATACATGAACATGTGGTAGATATGTTCCTCTATGAAGTTGAAAATCCAATCCAAGATGGTACAATTCTCAATATCCCATTGAGTATACTTAGGATCATTCTTGGGTGGTGGGTCAGTCACTATGAGCCAATTAGACTTTCCTTTTCCCCCAGATATAGATGAAGAGATTGACTCCATGTTGCAAAATTTTTGCCATTTAACAAGACACCGGTAATGCAATATGTAGATGCTGGTTAAAACAGAGAAAAGTCAAATGGAGATGACTTAGGCACACTTTTATCGCAAGAATCAGTCATATTGTCAAATTCAAGACAACATAGAATGAAGAAGATTGCCATCGGAAAAAAAAAGAAACACCGACAGCCTCCAACAAATAGAAATGAATGGGGCAAAAGTTACTAAATCAGTGAATTAAAAAAAATGATTTAATGACACATCTCCCATCGCAACACCATAATGCAACTCAAATGAGCAAATAACATGGGCACCATTCCAAGTGAACGAGTGTTGAACCAAAAAATAGGGGAGCAGTGGTAGCATTTGCTGAAAATACCACAAAGGGAACTAAAAATATAAAGGCTCCAGAAATAGGAGGTATGATACAACCAAGGTTTCAGGCTTGTTGTGAACTAGAAGGCAGCAGCGGTGGTTGGGGTTGCAAACCAAAGAGTGTTGGCTAGGGTTAAGGCTACGAGCTAAAGGGTGGGGGTCAAGCCAGAGGATGGTCGAACTAGAGGGTTTCGGGGTTAGGAGGGGAGGGATGATCGATGATGGCTAGGGTTTTGGGGTTAGGAGAGGATGGTTTCGGCGTGGGCTAGGGTTTCGAGATTGAGGTATGAATCAAAAAGAGGCGCGACGTCTGTGGTTAGGGTTTTGGGTTTGGGGTATGAACCCGAAGGAGGCGGCGACGTCTGTGGCAAAGTCTAAAGTGCCAACCAAAAAGGTTCGCCCAAGGATTAGGGTTTCGGCGAGGCTTGCTGTCGGCAACAAGGTTTGCTGTCTTGCTGTCGCTGGCGAGAGGTGTTGAATCATAGGCTTCTGATTTTTTTTTTTGAGTTTATCTATGATGCCAAAAAGAATAAAAAAATTGTTTAATTTTAGTTTACCTTCAAAGAGATAGAGTTGTCTTTTTATATTGATGGAAAAAAATTACAAAGAAGAAAGAAAAATAATTTATGGATTAAATCATAATTAAAAATATCGTAATTTCTTAATATATTGATTGTAGGAATAAAATCATAATCAAATTATGATCCTAAGTATCTTCTAAATATCTTTCAATAATATTGAGTATTATAATTTATGAAATGCTACAACTGTTTGAGTGAAAAATCTAATGAGAAGAACATAATTTTGCCTAGTATCGATTAAAGCAAAAAACTACTCAAATTTATATAAATTTCTTAAACACAACTCCTGATTTTTAAGAATTTTTATAATTTGGTATTGGAACAGTTACTATGCCGAGTATGAGATTAGACCAGACTTATTTTGGTATGAAATCGAATAGATAGTTCTTTTATGATTGGAGTCATCGGAAGCATGACATAAATGCTAAATTATGATACTATGAATAAATGTTATGTTACAATCCTGTCAAATAACACTAAAATAAGAAACGATTCAAGTATATGTAAGTTTATGAGTTTATGGGTGAGTTGTACCCTTGTATCAGGCAATGGTTATTTGAATGGTAAATATAACACACACACACACAACCAAAAACCAAAAACTCAAAGGAGAAAGAACCCTTGCACCCTGCCCACCCCATACCAAAAAGAGCAGGAAAAAATCTGCAAGTTTTTTGTTTTCTTTACCAGTTATGATACATGCTCAGATCTGGGCACAAAATCGTGCACTTAGCATTTTTTGTTCTTCACAAGTACAGAAAGTAAGTAATGAGATTCCATTAACAGAGAAAAAAAAAATTCTTTCTAGCTTTCCAAACACAGTGATTACAATTCAGCAGAACATGGAACTCTCTGAGTAATTGAAGACCATGTTATGATCAAGAAGCACAAGGTGGTAGTCAACGAGCTAATCCAATGCAAATTGCTCAAACCATATAAGCACTTCATTCCTCTTCAAAGTCAACCATCCACATAAAAATATAAATAGAGATCAATAAGTACAATAAAAAGAGAAAATCGAGGGACATGGAGTGGAAAGGTAGGCGGATGAGTTTTTATACAAGTTAAAGCTCCAAAATGGTAATTTTTAAAAGGAAACCAACTAAATATCTTGTCTTGAAATTAATTTCATTTGCATGTGCTACCTGGTAAATGAAATAAATATCATCATCATTCTAAATGTTTGGAGATATAAACAATTTAATAGAATACCAATACTAGAAATAAACCTTTAATTGCATGCAGTGAAGCAAATACAAGAGAATTCTTGTTCATTGATATAAGCTAAAATGGAAAGAAAAAGAGTAGTCAACCACAGTCGAAGAAAAAAGACAAAGCAGCTAAAAACTCATTCTAAATCTAAAAGGAAAACTCACCAGGCAGGTTTCTGAATTTGAAGTGCACATCAAATTGTCTAATACTACTATCAACATTACCATAATGAGAAGACAAATGATATAGATCATAGTATTGCATTGAGAACCGAAAAACTAGTATGAAATTACCAGAATTGGTAGAGAATTTTATTTCAATTGGGATTCTTGGTGCAAGTTGAGTACAAAATAGAAGTAGCTAGAAAGGACAACATCTAAATCTGACAGTTTATTACATTATTATGCCACCTCTAACTTATCATTCTTGTATTGAACTAAAGATATTCTAATATTTAGAATACCTCTTTGCCTAATCCTAGTTTTCTTATAGACATGAATATTAGTAATCTGACTTGAGAAACTTTTCTTCAACTTTCAGCATAGACAGAAAAGGGCAAACTTTCCACTATAGAAGGCAGGTGGATGCAGGAAATAGGAAGGTGCAATATGCATAGATCACATGCAAACAAGCTCAGTCTCAATATGTAAACTTTTCCCACTACTGGAGTGGTTCTTTATCTCCACATGAAAGAGCTGTAAGTCAGATTATTTAAAGGTTTGACTTATTGTCCAAGAAAGGAAACATTAAAAAAAAACCGAACTAAACACAGTGGAAGAAATTTGAAGTAATTAAGATCATATACATGAAGGAACTTCCATATCATACCATCATAAAGCTCCGTGTTCGACCAGGATCATTGTAGCGAGCAAGAAAACAACCCATTTTAGGTCTTAGACCATCCTTAAGAAGACTAGAGCGAAGTTCTTTCTCTTTCTCACGAACAGCATCCTCCGTAGGCTTTCCACTGAACTTTGATACTGCAGCAATGCCTCCTTCCACTTTCCTCAAGTTGATTAATGCTTTTTCATCTGGATCCGGTAAACTGGTCAATAGACATGTTTATTGCATTAGTGTGTGTCAAGTTTAATAGAAACCTTGAAATTTTATCTCAAGCAGTTTCAAGTTGTCTCTTTTATATATGTGAAACCAAATAGAGTTAGTTTAAGAACCTGGTTTTAGGTCGCGGAATTGAAACAAAAAATAATAAAAGACTGTGTTATTGAATTCATATTAGGATTACATTGAAGTTGAAAAACTAAATAACTAAATCTAGAAAACAAGATTTCGAACTCAAATTCTTGTTAAAAAAAAGTTTTAACACTTCCAACAACCTTCTAAGCATAACAAATTCATTAGTGTTATCCTAGAATAATTTTAAGTTCAAGAAATAACAGAAATACGTATAAATCCAAAAGCTAAAGAGATAATATACCTAGAGACTTAATACCCATAACTTTTTATAATTACACTTTTAACTCTAAACTTTTTAATAATTACATTTTTAGCCAAAGATACTAAAATTCATAATAAGATGCAACTCTCATAAGAAAACACTTTAGTTTATCATATAAATCACTCCTAAAGTTCTGGAAAATTTTAATTTTAATAATTATACATAAGTCCCTCAAATTTTTATAATTATATAAAAATCTCTTAGATAATTCTCAACACTTTCCTTACAACCAATATCATTAAATATACAAAAAATAGGTATAATGAATACACATATAACATCTATGCATGACTATCTAGCAGTACGTGCCAAATTTTTTTATTAATTCAATAAATAGATATATAAATAAGTAAAATAAAATAAAATCCAATCAAATTCCCACTTTCAAAACATAATCTTTAAGCTTCTAAGACTTACAATAATAATAATGATAATAATGATAATAATGATAGCAATAACAATGGAAAGAATTAATAGAACAAATTTTAAATTAGCCCAATTTGAATTAATTCTATCTAATTCTTTTCATAGATTTGAATTAAGCCCAATAAGCCCAACCACCCAATCTTGAACCTAACTCGCTCATTGCCAAGTTTTGAGCCCAATTAAATAAAAGACCCAAATCCATCATCTAAGTTCAATTTTTTAGAAATTAGACCCACCATCCAACCTAACCCATTTTTAAAACCCAAAACTTGGCGTATGTAATTTTTAATTAAAAAAATAACAATAATAATACATATATAAATAAATAAATAAACCATAATAATAGTAGTAATAATAACAATGATAATAAAAATAATAATAATAGTGATCATAATATTAAATTACAATAACAATCAAATAAATTAATAGAACCAATTCAAAATTTTGCCTTCATGACAAACCCACTAACACATAGTCTCTAAAACATAAATATAATATGTAATATAATATATGTGATTATAAATTAACCAATTAAAACCTAATACACCAAAACCTAATTTTAAGTCAAAATTATACATAATTATAAAAATGCTTAATTTAACCAAAAAGTCATTACATAATTAATTAAATAATACAAAAATAATAGTAAATTATAGAATTAAAGTTTTAAATCTAAAGTTTTTAATTTAATTCAATACTAGTGAAAAAGTAACCAAAAATATACATCCAATCACAAATTTATACAAAAGACTTAATTTAGCTCCACCACCAAAATTAAATAATCTCATAATCAATTTAAATTATATAAATAAAGTACCAAACATAAAATTACTAAATTAATTGTATTCCATAAAACTAGTAATTAAAAATATATATTAAAATAATTTTTAGACACTTTTCTTGAACAATGTAATATAAATATACCATTAAACTCTTAATGAAATAATTTGAATCATCAAAAATAAGATTTGTAGCCAAAATACTTCTCTTGATCAGCCGCTATGGCCATTTGACTTGTGCCACCACCCATTCATTACCTCTCCCACCAACAAAATTTTATAAAACCCACCTTTGTCTTCCCCTCTTGGCCGAGCCTCCCTTCCCCAAGCACTTCAAAATCTATTTTTTTTTTCTTCCTAGTGTTGGTTAGTGTAAGTTAGAGAGAAAGAGATAGTGGAAAGCAACCCTTCTCATTTTTAAAGTGTTGAAGCTTTTTTTGGAAGTTCTTCTTCAAAGCACCTTTATCTTCAACCTCTCTAGCCCCTAAACAAGGTAGAAATTACACTTTTATACTTTTATATTTTTTGTTTCATGATATCTTTGGATCAAGAATACAAAAGGTTCAAGATCTATGTTCAAATTCATGAGATGCGGTCTTAAACTCAAAACCTCATTTATTTTTTCTCCTCATCATCATTTCCTATTTTTTTGAGTTTGATCCTCAACAATGGTATATAACTCTTATATAATCCACATATAAGAGGGATATGCATGTTTGCATGGATGGATCAAGGGCCAAAGAGCCAAGAAAATGCATGTATTTGATTATGTCCTTGAAGATTTTTGGTAAAAATCTGAATTTTGTGCATTTTATTTTTGGATCTATACTCAATCTATTGTTCTGAAATTTTTACTGTAACTTCATATTGATATTCTTTGCATGTAAAAATTTTGGTGAAATATAGTTCTATTATTTTCATATTTCTAAAATTTGTATCCCAAAATAGCTAAAAATACTATCTGGAATAACAACTTTAAAATAATGCTATTTTATGTAAAAACATACTTTTTGCGTGAAATTAGTGGGAACAGTTAGATTTTTCTCTTATCTTTCAAAACCTACACTCAATAAGTTTGAGTATAGAGAATTATGTTATTTATCTCAAAAGATTTTTCTCTTATCTTTTAAAACCTACATTCAAAAAGTTTATAGTTCATGATTTTTCATGTCAGGTTTTGAAGAGTCAAAAAAGTCTATTGACGAGTATGCTAATGAGAATGTAGAGCCACAGCTATTGTTAACAAGGGCCCCCACAATTTTGACCCAGCCTTTCTTGACCATGTAGTACCAATTTTGTAATAGTTTATCATTTCTTTTCTTTTGTTTTGGTGTACTTTAGGAAAATTTTTAATTAGGCCGGTAATGTTAACTCTACATATTTTTCTTTCGACATATATAGATATTATCGTTATTATTTTTCGCAGCTTTATTAGTTAATTGTTACTCTTAGACGTTCCTGAAATTTGGGACGTCACAATTAGTGATATTATTTACGAGATTTTGAAAATTTCCATTTTAAGTGATTTCAATTGAAATGTTTGAGAACCAAATATAGTGACAAAACTTCACCTGGTCATTTCTTTGTTCGATGGAAGAAATATTTGGATGGAAACTTTGGACATTTCCAATGTTTGAGTGAAAATAGGAGTAGTCATGGGTATTTTCTCCTCCGTAGAATTCTTTCCAAAAATATACCTGTACAGACATGATTTAATCTCAATTATGAGGCTAAAATTAAAGAAATGAAAAAAAAGAAACAACAGTAATGCTATGAATTCAAAAATAAAATCCAGAAAAATACTCAAAAAGTGATTTGGATGGTTGAGATTTATTGAAGTGTGTTCTACATTCTATTAAATATGAATCTCAATCATCCAAATTACTTTTTGAATATTTTTTTGAGTTTATAGCATTACTAAGGAAAGAGATGTGACTGAATTGGATTAAGAAGCACACTAACCCAGCTACATCATTAAAGCCATTTGATCCACAGAGCTTGTCACCATCCGTTTCTACAACAACAAATGGCAAATACTTTCTGACCTACGGTTGAATTTACCAAAATTTAGTTAACTCCGTATAATACCTTCATATTCACAAATAATATTCTATAATTACATGTACTTGATAAAAAATACTAACAAACCTCACAGTTTGCAGTCCTCTTCATTATCTGATATCTGGGTGAATCCAAATCCGGAGTCTTGTAAATCCGTAGCTACGACAAATTATACGCATATCTATAAGAAGGCATACCAAAATAGTGTTGGGAGAATATCCAACGCCAAAATAAAATACATGCTCGGGGATCCAGAAAATACATCTTTATTAAATTTTCAAC
>JAOTRH010000013.1:11614289-11635670 GCA_034768845.1 Heliamphora exappendiculata | reverse complement strand
GTGTTCCAACAATCGTGGAACCGTTTTATCCTGGGAGAGTGACGCCGGTAGAATACCTACAACACCCTCGGTAGGCGACGAATCATTCTTAAGAAAACTGTGAATGTAGGACTCGGTTTGCAAATTCCATTTATGTTATTTCTGTTATTTCAATTTTTATAATTTCAGATTATTGTAAATTGTTAAAAGTTTAATAAAGATGTATTTTTTGAATCCCCGAGCATGTATTTTATTTTGGCGTTGGATATTCTCTCAACAAAAAAATAATAAATTACATTTACTTCTCTCGAGATTGATTAAAAATGTAGACAGTTCTATTTAAATTTTTAAAATTACACTAATTTTTTCTTATTTTTTCTGACAAATATACTTGTACCTCTCCTATTTTAAAAAAATCGTTAATGAACCTGACAAATAAAGATGATGTCAACATTTTTAATCACAAAATACCAATCTTACCCCTACGCTAAAACCATCATACCCAATAAATTTTTACTACAACTCTGATACATGTAACCAAACACTCCACTTTTTCGTATATTTATTTTTTAATCAGTTCTTTTATCTCCTCTTGCACCGAGAACAAAAAAGGTTAGAGAGAGTTCTCATCTCCGTTTAATTTTTATGAGTTTATTTTAAGTTTAATTCGATGATTTAAATTATTTATTTTATAAAATATGTTATAAAGATTATTATTATAAAAAATTAAATTAATTAAATATATATATATATAACGGGTTAAAATATTTATTTAATAATATATATTATTTTGAGAATAGACTATTTATTTTGTTTAAAATAAATATATTTAACTATTTTAGTTATTGATATCCCATTAATTTAAATTTCTTCATAGATTACCTTCTCAAAAAATTTTACAAAATAAATGATACATATTATCAAAATAAATTTAAAATTAATCCATTACAATTACATATTTTGAATCAAATGGAATTAATTCTCTCCCAAACTAAATGGGATTTGGGTCCAAAGACGAAAAGTTATGAACGAAAAATTAGTTTAGTTTTTATAGGTCCTTCTTAAACTTATTTTGATTATTCGAACTGTTTATTTTATAAAATATATTATAAAAATTATTCATATAAAAAATTAAATTAGTTGGATATTCATAGATATAATGTATTAAAATATTTATTTTAATGGTATGCGTAATTTTAAGAATAATTTATTTATTTTATTTACGATAAATATGTTTACATAGTGTAGTTATTGATATCCGAATCAATTTAATTTTTTACATAAATAATTTTTTTAATGAGTTCAACAAAATAAATGGTACAAATTATCAAAATAAACTTAAAGCGTATTCATAATAATTACACATTCTGAATCAAATCAAATTAATTTTCTCATTTTTTAATGAGTTCTACAAAATAAATCGTTCGAATTATCAAAATAAACTTAAAGCGTCTTAGGCTTTCAATTTTTTGTTAAAATTTAGAAACCCATTTGGATTTAATTTCATATAAATATGTTAAACAATTTCATGTGGATGATCATGGATGGATCATAAATGGTAGCTATTATAATTTGTATGTTTTTAATCTTAAGCTCAAGTCCTTCTACTTTTTTTAGTTCATTTTTTTAAGTTGCAGCAATTTCAATGTTATTTTAAGTTATCGAGAATTTTACTTATTTAAAATACTAAATAATACGAATATGATATAAAAAAATAAAAGGTTATGATCAAAATATACTTAAGTCATAACTTTTTAATCCTAAAGTATTAATTCTTATTTTACTAATTGTAGCCAAACACAAAATATTGAATAAAAAATATTTTATTGTTAAAAAACTTATAATATATAAGTTAAAAGCATAATATATAAGTGGTACTATATTGTATTTAATTTTTTTTGTAAATTTAATTTTATTAAAATATAACTACAAACATATTTAGTATACTTATATTTTTATAATTAATTTTAAAATTTATCTTAAAACTTTTGCAATCCCGTATCTCAAATTTACTTTGGATCCCAAAATTTTCAATACTGTAGCGTAAACCATCGTCATTCCTCTCTCTTTACAGGAAATCCAGGGCTTCCATTCGATTTGATGCAACGAAGCAGCACTACGCGACAAGCAATCTTGTAGTTGGTTATGCTCTATATTCAAGCTTGCTTGCGATGATAAACAAGTTCGCCATTACCAAATTCAACTACCCAGGCCTCCTAACTGCATTGCAGTACCTCACTTCAGCTCTTGGAGTGTGGGTTTTAAGCAAATTAGGGATTTTGCACCACAATCCATTCATACTCAACACCGCGAAGAAGTTCATGCCCGCGGCGTTTGTTTTCTTTCTCGTGATCTTCATGAACACTAACATGCTTTGTCATACTAATGTCAATACGTTTACAGTTTTCCAGTCTTTGACACCTCTTTTGGTTGCCATTGCCGATACCACATTTAGAAAGCAATCATGCCCATCAAAGCTTACTTTTATGTCATTGTTGATTATGTTGAATGGTGTTGTTGGGTATGTTGATACCGATTCAGGTTTTACCCTAACCGTTTATTTGTAGGCATTTGCTTACTTGATTACTATTACGACTAAGATGGTTTATATCAAACACATGGTTATGAATCTTGGATTGATTATTTAGGGTTTTGTATTGTACAACAATTTGCTGTCGTTAATGATGGCTCCGTTATCATCAACAATTGTGCCACGCTGTACCGGGCTTGGGTCCGTGGGTTGTTGTTCGAATCAACCCTTATCTTTTTGCGAAATTTTTATTTAATTAAAATTTTAATTTTAAATTTAATTTATTTAAATTTTAAATTTTTGTCCGTTACCGTTATTACCGAAACGTTGGCGGTTCGGGACCATTGGGTCAGTTATTGGTTCGCGGCTGTTGGAGCGAGGCCGAACCGGTTCGTGTCTGTTGGGCGGTCCAACCGCCAGACCGAACTGGTGTCTGTACCTGTTCCAATTATGGCAAACAGTCGCCATTATCGTATATAAATAGGCTATTCCAGACCCATTTCCAGCATTGATTTTCCAATAGTTTTCATTGCCGAAGTTCTGCTACTTTATTCTGCATATCCTCTCCTCATTTTTGAGAAAGTTTCAAGCACAAATCGTATGCACCCCTAGTTTTTTAATGAACCGGTCCATTCCGAACCGTGTACACCCTACTTTCAATACATGGCAGTAAAGCGCTCTTCAATGCTGTAACAATGTAACCCCTTCTCCCCAAAAAATCAAACGCACGAAAAAGCTCTCAAAATCTTCTCTCGCTCTCTCTCATGCAAAGGTTCCTTTTTCTGTTTCTCTTATCTTCTTCTGTTTCTCTTATTTTATGCAATTCTCTCTGTAATTCATTCCCTGATTCGAGTTCCTTTTATTTGTCAATCATCGATCTGTGAACTTTTCGTAGGGTTTTCGATTTACTGTTCTTTTGTCTCTTTTTTAAAACTGATCTACCAACACCCGATGTGAATTTTAGCTCGATTATATAAATCTCACTCAGTTCAATTTAATGCTATTTTTGTTTGTTTTATCACTGACTTGGTAATACTCCATTTAAATTTCGCTGCTCACTATGCATTTGGCCCTTCTTCACTGTCTGTTCTCCTGCTACTATGACTAGGAATGATGTTACTATCTTGCAGCATAATCAGATTTGAATTTCTTAATTCTTAATGCTCGTGTAATAAAAGGTCGTTTTAGGTTTAAGAATTCACTAAATTATAGATGGCCTTCACTTGCGATCTAATACCAATCCCCACCGCTCAACTCTAACTTTCTTTAGTGCTCTTTGGAAACCACATAATGGATCGGATATTACCCATTTTTTGATGTCACAGCTCAAATAATTGTTAGGTAAACCGAAGGTTGCAAGAGACTTTCCACCTCAAATTGCATAAATCCAAAAGATAGAAATGAACGATTTTTCAGTAGTGCAATTTCAATTGGTTGATCTAAAAACGCATTTTTCTGTTCAATTTACAAAACATTGATTCTCTCTAGCATTTAAATGATACTACTATTCCGCAAACAAAGGCAAAAATTCATGATTAGAAGGACATAATGGACGCAGAGGTCATAAACATAACCTTCAGGTTTCAACATCAATTCCATACCGTATCTTTTGTCATTTCTGCACAGCAGTTCAAGAATTGTATAAAATTACCAAAGTTTCTATTCTGTCAGCTTACCAGCAACAAACTCATTAAGTTAGTGAGTCAAATGAGTCAATCAGACTGAGACGAATAAAACAAAAGCCACGTAATACAAAGGACTATAATTATCACATTAGCGGATTGCCTGGTGTATGAATTGAATTAGTTAGTTAGTGGACCGGGGGATAGAAGCAGGTAAGGTAAGGGCGTCTATAGATAAAAGCTTTCGATCGAGTAATACCATGCTCTTCCCATTGACGTGCCTTCTAGTATGTCAGTGAATCCTTGCAAAGCATTGGAAAACATTGTCTTGCTTACCCAAGTATCTGCAACTTTCTGGAGCACATGCCATGCAAATTTTGGATCCACCTCCTAGGAGACCGTATTGAATAAATTGTGCCGCATCTCTGGATAATATATTGGGCTTCAACCCCGTCTTTCATAAATGGCTAAACCCTATATATCTTCAACCAACTGCCAGTTCTCAGATATTTTTATATCTTCTTGAAAATAACCTGCGCCAGCAAAACTATGGCATTTTAGCAACTCACCCTTGGGTTTGCCAAAATATGGCTTCAGTTATAAAACTTCTGCAACTGTGTTATCTTCTTCCATTTCAATTTCTTCTAAGCCCAACAATGGTTTGGTGATGCTATCCAACATGGAATAAAATTATTTCATCTCTGGGTGGGATGCATCCCCAACTAGGAACTCATGGACATTACCATCAACTTCCACTGAACTACACCCAGGCGTCTTCTTTACTCCGAAGGCTTTCATTTTCTTACTCACCTTCGTTACATCTTCTCATCTGTCAGCAGATGCATATATATTGGCCAAAAGAGTATGGACACTGGAATCACTGCATTCAATTTCCACGAGTCGTCTAGCCACACGTTGACCAATGTTGACATTGCCATACATCCTGCAAGCACTGAGCAAAGCACCATAAAGTGGAACTATAATTTGGTTCCTTTCTTTTGGTATCTTTTCAATCAATTCCTCTGCTTCATCCAGTAGACCTGCACGACCAAGGAGGTCAATCAGACAACCATAGTGTTCTAACTTTGGATTGATGTGGTACAGTTTTTTCATAGAATCAAAATACCAGTGGCCTTCCTCTACTAGTCCTCCATGACTACAAGCACTTAAAACACCAATAAACGTGATATCATCGGGTCTAAACCCTGCTTGTTTCATTTCTGAGAACAATTCCAGTGCTTTACAACTCTGCCCATTCATTGCGAGCCCACAAATAATTGAAGTCCATGATGTGGTATCTTTCTCTTTCAACCCATGGAAAATCTCTAGGGACTTGTTTATACACCCACATTTGGAATACATGTCTATAAGAGCCGTACCAACAATAGCATTCATTGTTATTCTGTTTTCGTCAATGTAACCGTGAATCCATTTCCCCTGTTCCAAAGCTCCCAACTGAGCACAACCTGTAAGGAGAGCAACCACCATAAACTTATCTGACTTCATCCTTTTGATTTGCATCTCCCGAAACAAGGCTAATGCCTCGTCTACCCGGTTAAACTGCACATACCCATTAATCATAGCCGTCCAAAGAACAATATCCCTTACCGGACTTCTCTCAAACAAAACTCTAGCCTCATCCAACTGACCGCAGTTCGCATACCCGGATACCATACTAGTCCAACAGATAACGTTTTTTGTTGGCAATGCATCAAAAATTTGCCGAGCTGTACTCAAATATCCACACTTAGAGTACATATCCAACAAGGCATTGCTAATTATAGTGGTAAATCCAAGTTCATTACCAACATAATCATGAATTTCCCTCCCAAGTTCCAATTGTTTTAATGCTGTACAAGCCGAAAGAGTACTTACAACTGTAGATTCATCGGGCTTTGCATTGCTTTCCAGTTGCATCCGCCGGAAAACATTAATAGCATCCTCAAATTGGGTGCACCTGACATACCCAGAAATCAGAACATTCCAAGAAACCAAATCTCTCTCAGGCATTTCGTCGAACAACTTCTCCAAGTTCTCTACACAGCGAGTTACAGACATAACAATCAAACTTAACCCCGCTCTTCACAACAAACCCATGAACCTTTTCACCAACCAAAACTTCCTTCAAACACCCAATCGCCTTAAAAACAAAAGGATACGTGAAATTGTCCGGCCACAAGCCCAGTACTCTCAATTGATCAAAAAGCAAAATAGCCCTCCTAAAATCGCCATTCTTCGCAAAGGCCTTGATCATCACATTGTAGACGAACAAAGACGGGTCTTCAACGTAATTGAAGATTTTCTCGGCGTAGCGCAAGCTTCCAAGACGTGGGTCCGTACAGAAGACCATGAGCTTGTTGAGGGCATCTGTGTTTTGGTGGAGGCCAACCCTGAAGACCTGGGTTTGGATTTGTTTCAGTTCTTGGATGGATTTGCAGTTTTTGAGATAACTGATGCATTCTTGCTTGGAGAGTCTTTCGATGCGGGTGGTGGTGGTTGAGAGATAAAACCGTTTTGAATGGAAATAGCGGCATATGGATTTGAGAAACTGAGAGTTGTGTTGGGAGATCATATGTGAGCGTTGCCGATTTTTCGTTTGAGCGTCTCAAGTTGAGACTTGAGAGATAAACCCGTTTCATATAAAAAAATAAAAAAAAGCCAAGAAATTTCACCTAGAGGCCCCACTTGGATAACTGCTTATTTAGTAATTTTATTTGACTAAATTTTGTCTTAATGAATTTTTTTTTATTTAGTCAAATTATTATTATTTTTTATTTTTTTAAAAAAATTTAAAAAATAAAATTTTTAATTAAAATATAAAAAATTTCAAAAAAAAATAAAAATATGTCAAAATAAATTAATAAATTAAATTTTATATTACTTATTTTCATCTTTAAGGAACTATTTTATTTCTTGATCAAAGTTTTTTAATTTTTAGTTAAAAAATAAAAACAAATTTTTAAAAAATAAAACTAAACAAAAATTATAGAAAATAGCCAAAATAAAACTGTGTTCAGTATCCATATAATTATGTTTCTTTAAAGTAAACTATAGTATTAGATAATGGATGAAGAATAAGGCTATATAGGGAAAAATATGTTATATTATGGAGAATGTGGTATACATATTCCACCCTTTGAAAAGTATAAACTAGTAGTATTTGGTATTCTTAAAATTAATAATATATTAATTGTAGTTTATAATAAAAGTTTTAAGTATTTAATAAAAATTATAATTTATATCTTAAATAAAAAAACATTATAAATGGTAAGAGAAATTATAAAAATTTAAAAAAATTTGTAATTTATAATTAAAATTAATAATAAAAAAATAAAATTGTTGAGATACCAAAAAGCTCCCTTTATGTATTTTAATCTCAATGGTCAATTATGAACCTCAACGGTCAATTATGAACGTAACAATGTATTATTAATTATAATTTTAATTATTTTAGTTTTAGAATTATTTCTTATAAGTTATAACAAATGTTTACTTAATTAATAATCATACATTAGACAACCAAAGTTTAGCACGTGCGGTGTGCATGCCACTAACTAGTATGTTTCGGTTCAATTGGTTTGAATAATAATTAGATTAGTAACTCGTCTTTTTCATCTTTTTTTCGATTTGCTGAGCTGTTCGATTTCAATTAGGGTGCACAAAAAATTAGGTGAATCGATAATTCAATCCGAACCTGCCTGGACCATATGATTCAGTTATCCTGATTAATATTTATTAAGAACAATTATAAACGGTTCAGTCTGATTCCTTAAAAAAAACGACTTTTAGTTTTAATTTCTCCTCTTAGTTCTCTTCTCAGCTTCTCCCTTTCTCTATGTTTTAAGCAGCACAGTCGCGCCATTCCTCGTCGTCGCACTACCCGTCGCACTATCGCGCCGCCCCTCGCTCCCCGTCGCGCCGTCCCTCGCTTGTCATTGTGGCGCTGCACCGTCCATCGCTGCTACGCTCCCAGCTCCGCTGCCCTTCTTATCTCACATCACGGCTGTCGGCTTCGAAATAAAAATAGTATGTATAAACTTTTTAACACTTAAGTTGTTTAATTTTAATCTGATACGATTCTGTGTGTTTGAGTGAAAATCGATCTAATTCGGACCATATGTATCCCTTGTTTTTGAATGGACCAGTCAATTTTGGACCGTGTGCACCCCGACTTTTAATATATTACAGTAAGGCGCTCTTCAATGTTATAACATCTTCTCCCCCACTAATCAAACGCACATAAAAGTTTTCAAAATCCTCACTCTCTCTCTCTCTCATGCAAAGGTTCCTTCTTCTGTTTCTCTTATTTTATACAATTCTTTTTGTAATTTATTCGCTGAATCGAGTTTTTTTTATTTGTCAATCACAGGGGTGACGCCATAGCATACCCACGGGCTCAAATGACTCCATCAACTTTTTAAAAAAAATTATTATAGTATATATATTAAATTTAAAAATATTTGATCCCATAAATTTTTTTTATTTGACCCATAAATATATATTCAAAATATATTTTTTAAATTACTTAAATGTTAAAAATAAAATTTAAATACATAATCTACAAATATTTTATACATTTATAAGTAAATTACAAGCAATCTTGTAGCTGATTATGCTCTATGTTCAAGCTTGCTTGCGGTGATAAACAAATTCGCCATTACCAAATTCAACTACCCAGGCTTACTAACCGCATTGCAGTACCTCACTTCAGCTCTTGGAGTGTGGGTTTTGGGAAAATTAGGGTTTCTGCACCATGATCTATTCATACTCGACACCGCGAAGAAGTTCATGCCCGCGGCGTTTGTTTTCTTTCTCGCGATCTTCACGAACACTAACCTGCTTCGTCATGCCAATGTCGATACATTTATAGTTTTTCGGTCTTTGACACCTTTTTTGGTTGCCATTGCTGATACCACATTTAGAAAGCATCCCTGCCCATCAAAGCTTACTTTTATGTCATTGTTGATTATTTTGGGTGGTGCTGTTGGGTATGTTACTATCGATTCGGGTTTTACCCTAACTGTTTATTCATGGGCATTTGCTTACTTGATCACTATTACGACTGAGATGGTTTATATTAAACACATGGTTATGAATCTTGGATTGAATACTTGGGGTTTTGTGTTGTACAACAATTTGCTGTCGTTGATGATGGCTCCACCATTTTGGATTATCACGGGAGAGTGTGCTAATGTATATGTTGCTGTGGGATCGAGTTCTCGAAACTGGTTTGAGCTCAATGCATTTCTTGCGGTGTCGCTGTCTTGTGTGTTTGGGTTGCTCATTAGTTTCTTTGAATTTGCAGCCAGGAAGGCAATCTCCGCCACAGCATTCACTGTCACCGGTGTGGTTAATAAGTTTCTTACAGTCCTGATCAATGTGTTGATTTGGGATAAACATGCCGGTCTAGTTGGTTTGGTTTGCCTCGTACTCACGATTGCAGGAGGCGTTTTTTATCAGCAGTCAGTTACTGGAGCTGGCAGTGCTCCATTGCAACGTGATTATGCAGCAGCACCTAAGCTGATTGACAATGAAAATGATGGTGATGATTATGGAGATAAGGATGAACAAAAGGGTATATCTGGTAAAATATTTCTGTGTATGAACACTTTACTTGTTTCCAACAAGGCTAAATGGAATCTTTATGCCTAATTGCCTATTGTTTGTCACGTAAACATCTATAATGTGTTAGATCTTGCCACCACTATTCTTATGAGAATTTTGATTTTGTTATACTCTTTACTTCGCTTGTTTCACATTTCATGGATCATGTAGTTTTGGTTCTCATTGGTGATTTATGGTCTGTTCTAGTGCATTGCTTTCTTGAAGTAGTAGCTGAATCTTTTTTTTTCCTTGTGCAGTTGTTAACTTCCTCAGTATAATGAAAGAATGTAATGGCCATAGTTTATTTTCATCTTCTATCTTTTGTTACTCATTTCCTTTTTCCCATATTGGAGAACACATTATGCAGTCCATTCAAGTGTCTTTGATTTGGTAATAGGTTGGATCATACAATGAATGATCTTTAGGTTCCAACCTTCTTGTTAATTGAGTTCCTTTCTTTAGTTTATGTTTGGATGGTTGAAATCTTAAAGGGAGAATGAAAATGTGATCCCGAATCTCTATAAATTAATAAATTAAATTTTATGTTTTTATTTTACTTATTTTTGTATTCAGTAATTTTTTATTTTTTAATTAAAATTTTTTAAATAAGATTTTGTAATTAAAAATGCTTCAGAAGTTGCCATGTACTCGGCCTCTATGGTGAAATTAGCAATGCATGACTGCTTGATACTCCTCCAACTAATAGCCTAAGGTAAACACATTCTGAGCTAGACTTACGGGAATTTTTGTCTAACTGAAAATTCGAGTTTATGTACCCTAAAGGTATTAGATTGTTTGCCTGATAAACCTACATATAATACTTAGTCCTTTTCAGATACTTGATTATATTCTTTGCCGCAGTTCAATGCTTCTGTCTTGGGTTAGACTGGTATTTGCTAACCATGTATACAGCAAAGCAGATGTCGGGTTTAGTGCAAAGTATAGTATATATTAGGCTTGCTACTGCCGAAGCATAAGGAACCGCCTTTATCTTCTTTATCTCATTAGGTGCCTTAGGACACTAATTCTTGGATAGAGTGATTCCATGCCTGAAAAGGAGAAACTCTTTCTTGGAATCCTGCATGCTAAAACGAGTAAGAATATCATTGATATACTTTGCTTGTGATAAACCCAACATCCTTTATTTCCGATCTCGCACAAGCTTGATCACTAGGATGTGACTGGCTTCTTCCAAGTCATTCATATCGAACTGTTCAGATAACCATACTTTTATCGAAGATAACACCCTCACATCATTTTCGATGAGCAAGATATCTACACAGTACTAGAAAGACCACTACGCTTTCGTCACGCTTCTTGTACATGGCTCATTTGGACTCTGATCAAAGCCATAAGACTTTATGGTTTGATTAAACCGAGTATTCCTAGACTTTGATGTCTGCTTAAGTTCATAAATGGATTTCTTAAACTTACACAACATGTATTCCTGGTCCTTTACTATGAAATCGTCTTGTTGTACCATATAGATACACTCGTCAAAACTTCCGTTAATGAAAGCTGTTTTGACATTCATTTGCCAAATTTCGTAATCGAAATGTGTAGTAATAGATAAGAGAGTCTGAATAGACTTAAGCATAACTACCGGCGAAAAAGTTTTCTCATAATCGATCTCTTCTTTCTGAGTGAACTCTTTTGCAACAAGCCTAGCTTTGAAGGTTTCAACCTTTCCGTTTGCTCCTCTCTTCCTCTTGTAGATCTACTTGCATTCAATGGGTTTTATTCTTTTGGGTGATTCTACAAGTTCCCAGACCTGATTAGAATACATAGATTCCATCTTTGAATTCTTTACTTTTTGTCAAAGATCTGCATATTTGTTCTGAAGTGCTTCATTGTAATTACATGGTTCAATATCCATTTCTGTTGGGATCTTGTCAAAAGACTCTCCCAATAGCATATGCCGATCATGTTGATGAACAACCTTCCCACTACGACGAGGCACTACTTGTGTCTGTGTACTAGCAATAACACGCTGTGCAGAATCTGAATCCTGTGCACCATTTCCCACATGCTCGTCTGGCATGTTAATGGTAGTACCCTGTTCATGATTTGTACCTGTCTCGATAATTTTTCCACTTCAACGAGGTAATGAGATATCAGTGACTTGTGATTCTTCTTTCGTTTTACTGGTATTTTTTCTCATTTTTTTCAGAACAATTTTACTATTGGGCCTATGGTCCATAATATAATTCTCTTCCAAGAATCGGGTATTGGTGTTAACATTAACCTTCTGATTATTAGAATTATAAAATAGACCACCCTTCGTTCCCTTGGGATACCCGACAAAGAAACAGACTTCTGTCATCGGTTCTAATTTGCCCGCGTTCCCTTTCAGTACATGTGTTGGACACCCCCAAATCCGAATATGTTCCAGACTAGGTTTACGCCCAGTTCACAATTCTGTGGGAGTAGAAAATACTGACTTAGAATGTGCCAAGTTCAGAATATAAGCCGATGTCTCTAATGCAAGTCCTCAAAACGAATCGGGTAATCCCGAAGAACTCATCATAGATCTTACCATCTCCATAAGAGTCATCTTCCTTCCTTCTGCTGCACCATTCTGCTGCGGAGTGCCCGGTGCAGTCAACTGGGATATAATCTCTTTCGATGACAAGTAGTACCTAAACTCTCTAAAGAGGTACTTCCCACCATGGTCGGATCGTAGTGATTTGATACTTTTAACCAAACGCTTCTCCACCTCCACCTTGAATTCTGTGAATTTCTCAAAGTATTCAGACTTATGGTGTATCAGGTAAATGTATTCATACATTGAGTAGTCATCAATGAAACTGATAAAGTACTCAAAGCCGCTTCTAGCTCGAATTGTTATAGGACCACATACATTAGAACGAACCAGTTCTAACGGTTCTTTAGCTCTATAGCCTTTGGTTGAAAGGGCCTCTTGGTCATGTTACCCTCTAAACAAGATTCACAGACTGGAAGTACCTCCACTTCTAATGAACTCAAAGGTTCATCCTTTACCAGTCTATTTATCCTTTAATATGACCCAAGTATAAGTGCCAAAGAAACGTTTGATTCATTAAAAAAGAAAACTTTCTCTTATATAGTAAATTAGATGCGCTATTCAATTCAGTTAGTTGCAGTGTAGGAGAGATAGGAGATACAACATACAGATCATCCACCAATGTACCAGAACAAATAAAACGTTTATTTTTCTTAACTACAAAGTCATTAAAATAAACAGAATGTTTGTCTTTTATTTAATTAGAAAGCAAAATTAAGTTTCTTCTAATTGAAAGTACATAAAAACAATATTTTAAAAGTAAAATCCTATCTCTACTAATACTGAGAGTGACATCTCCTATTGCAACTGCTGCCAACCTTGTATTATTGCCCATATGTAGGTATATTTTTCCATCATTGGGCTGCCTGATTTTCTAGAACCCCCGCAAAGAATTGCAGACATGATTAGTGGCTCCCGTATCTACACACCAGGTACCGGTAGATAACACCGCTAAACATTTTTCAACTACCAGTGAACAGAAATTATTTGGTTTGTTTTGCTTACTGAGAAAAATCGGACATTGTTTTTTCCAGTGCCGTGTCTGGTTGTAGTGAAAACATGTCTTTCGATTTTTTCACATCAATCAGTAGCCCACTAACTACCTTGGAAATCATGCCACCCTGTTTCTGAACATTTTTCTTCATGTCTTGCGACCCGGAGGAAGAACCCTTTTTAGAAACAAACACATTTTCTGCCATTGAAGAAATACTCTCGATAGTTAAAGTTATATCCAAATTACTTTTCCAGTCAACAAAATTCGATCCCGTTTGTTTTCTTTGAGTATTGACGCAAGTGGATTGAAAGCCATTTTAATCCTGAGAATCACATAATTAAAAATAACCGTTAATTATGATGAACAAAATTTTGAATTTATTTTAATTTGGTTCCCTCTACCATTTAAAAAAAAATTCGTCGATAGCTTGGTACCTTGTGAATAACATGCCTCGATGGGCGGACGTCTACTATTCATCGTTTGTCCAGACAGGCTAATTCCTATTAATTTTACTATCTAGGCAACTAACCCTGCCAAATAAAATTAAATAGCCAACATAGTTTCGGTGCAGTAAATAATAGCAGCGACTCAGAAGGAGATGATACTATTTATTTACAGTTAAGTGTTAATCATCACTTAATCTCAAATTAATTGCTTCGCCATGAGCTCTTCAGATGGAGAAGTGATCTACACTGACAATTATCCAGAATTATCCCTAAAGGAGGTTGTACTGGCATACCGCAATTAATCTGTCTGATGGGAGGAAGGCCTTACTGCCAACACGCAGAATTAATTACATCGCCTATAAACTGGTGATGGAGACTGCGGGATTTATCTATGAATAAATTTCCTTTCCCGCTTAGATTTTTAAAATATTTTTGAGAGTTATAAAAATTCGTTTAATTAAAATAAATTTAATAATTTCAAAACTCACATGATCTGAAAGAATACAAAAATATTTTTTCGTGTACACGATTCCAAAGATTTCGATTTGCCAAATCATCTTTTCGTGTTATAATGCGTAACAAATAAAATTCGATGAATGCACAGTTTTTCTTTTAGCTTTTCAGTTAAGATAGTGATTAAAGGCATTCAATTATTTTATTTTACGTTACACATTTTTCGAAAATAATAATTTATTTGGATTAAACCTTTTTTTATTTAATTAATCCAAAATTTGAAATTAATATCCACATTTTTTCAAGATATCCGATTTAATAAAAAATCATTTTAAACATGTTATTTTGTAAAAAATAAATTATCTAAAGTTTTTCTATTTAAATAGAAAATTTTAATTAAAAACACTTAATTTTTTTTTCTTTAAAATTTTTTAATTAAAATCGATTTTTTCGAATTAATTAAATTAACAGGAATATATAAAATAGATATACATCATCCACGCAATTTAAAAGATTATAAATGCAAGATATGTATATGTTCCGATTTTATGATCGAACAGAACCTCTGATGAGTTTCAGTCTTCTGTTTAAAGATAAGCTGTAACCATTTAATCTTTTTTTGAATCAACTTTTGGCATCCAGATTGCATCAGGATTCCTTAATTTGCAGTGATATGCAAATACAACTCGTCTCAATCAATGCATATCAGAAAAACAGCCCCGGGACACCTCGAAAACAACACCACTGCCGGCCACCCGCCGGCGCCGCACCTTGCTGCCACTTCAGGCGGCTTTTACCACCACCCCTGAACTCCTTTTTTGTCCCCGTTTTTTCTAAAAAATAGCTCTCGAAAATTACTAATTTTCTGTAAAAGCACTGGTTCAAAGACATCCTGGAAAACAACCATAAAAAATCCTCAAAGAGGTTGCCGTCGTTGCCCTGCTTTCCGCCGCCCGTTTGGGCTTTGCCCGTGGTGGTTTGGGTTCCGAATTCTTCTGAAAAATAGCACTGATATCCAGCAACATGTTGCTTCGAAGAACGCCTCAAAAACAGTCCCAAACAAGCCTCAAAAACAGCCCCAAAGGACCGCAGCTGTCGCCGTCCATGGCCGCATGTTTGTTTTTTTCTGCCACTGTTTGTGGCTGTTTTGACACTGTTTTAAACTGTTTTTTAAGGCCTATTTTGCTACTATTTTATACCTAAAAACCTGCTCAAAACTTGTTCAAAAAATACAGCGAAAAACCATCGAAAACAACCCCGGTTGCCTTCGGTGGTGGCTGTTTTTTTTTAGCCAGTTTTTGCTATTTTTTAAACCCTTTGTGCTGCTGTTTTTATGTATAAAATTTGCAGAAAAGTTTCCGAAAAAAATTGTTTTAAAACCGTGCAAAAATCACCGCGATCTGTGGCCCGAAAAACCCCGAAACTACCGCCGATGTCGCATGTTATGCCGCCGCCTGTTCTTCGTGTTCTTGGGCATTCAAACTTGTTCTTAAATATTTCAAATAATATTTAAAAACAAATAAAAGCTTTTACATCGAAAACCTATGTCCCGAAGGCTCACATTCGAACTAAAAAGTTTAAACTATCACGATTAACCGTCGTGATTAAAAAAATAAATCATCATTCAAACCATTCAATTAAACATGAATATAACGATGATCATAAAATCGGGATTAGAACGCCTGCAAAACAAAGTTAGCACAGTTCTAAATCTATTCATCCCCTCGATTAACCGTAAACAAAAACAAAACGGCTCTGATACCAATTGTAGGAGACAAACTGCAAAGATCATTGATTTTGTATATGATTATTCGAAAAAAAAAAAAACTGGACGGGCAATTGCTAAAACAGGTTCCAGAAATTTTTTTTTAATGTCGAACGATCAAAAATAAAACCTGTGCCACCACAGTTAATTTAGATGAATACCTTTTGGTCGATTCTCCAACTACGAATTTTGAATCCCGAGTTGAAGTTCCGGTCAGATCTTCTACTATATTCCCGATGCGATTCCTTAACGTAGTGTTGGTTACGATCCTTCGAGAACTGGTAGAACCTGATCAACTTTAATCTTGAAAGACAACTTATGAATTTGGTTCAGCCTGCCCGCATATTTATAGGGTTACATAGGGACCTATGGAGTAATTATGATATAGACTTCTAGTGCAACTCAAATACCCATTTAGAGGTTTTCACAAATATGCAAACCTTTCAGCGGTTTCTGCAATTTTCATAAAACACTAAAGAACTATGACTGCACTTTTAGCCATAATCTCAAGACCAAATTGCATTGAGTTTCTATTATTAAATGCTTAACTCATCTCCCCACATTAAGATTGCCGATACCTGCCAATTAAATTTAATTACTAACAATTTAATTGAATCAGTATCTTTAAAATTCCTTATGCTCTTCGGCTTAATTTATCTGACCGCGGGATAATCAAATCTATCTGCATGGTTTGTCCCGGTCAAAACTTATAAGTTTTTTTAAGGGGTATCGTCAATCCCAAACAATCGAGACGTGAATTCCGTCAATAATTAATATTCACCATATAATTAATCCCGCTATCCAACTTATCGGGATTATAGACCCATTTAAGATCGCACCCTATAATAAATCAAAACAAGTATTAAATATATGCAAATAATTAATTATTTCAGAATTAAGAGTATAAGCACTCGCATAATAATCTTGGAGTGTGAATTAATTTATATAGTCAGTATAAAATTAATTACCCCAATGTTGTCATGTTTAATACACACAAAGTGTACTAGCACAAAGAGTCGGAACAATAGACGATGCTATTGACAATATTTTCTTTTCTGAATGAATTCCTCTTTGTGAGATTCCACTATTTATATATAAAAATATTATTCAAATACAAGGCTAAAATTTAGCCATTACAATCAATCTAATCTAACCAAAAGGGAAAGAATATCTCTACAATTATAATTATGCCATAATTATGGCTAAATATATGATTAAATATATCCTGATTGACATTCCCCTCAAATTGATGCTTGTCGATCAAGAAGCATCAATTTGCCCACAAGGAACTAATGGCGCAGTCAAGTCATGGCCTTGGTAAACAAATCAGCAAGCTGAAGATCAGTGGAAATATGGGGAAGAGAAATGGCACGAGCGTCAAAGGTCTCCCGAATAGAATGACAGTTGACCTCAATGCGTTTCCTACATTCATGGAAAACAGGATTAGCAACAATTTGAATGGCATTGGTGTTATTAGTATGAAGATGGGTGGGATCAGATTGGTAGAAACCAAGTTCAGCCAAAAGCATGCGAAGCCAGACAATCTCAGAACATGCAGCAGACATGGCACGGTATTCGGATTCAGTAGATGATTTGGAAACACGAGGTTGTTTCTTACTATTCCAAGAGATCAAGGAATCATTAAAAAACATGCACCACCCTGTGACAGACCGTCTAGTATCAGGACATCCGGCCCAGCCCGCATCACTATAGGCAACAAGACGTAGAGGAGACTTGGTTGGGAAGAACAATCCTCGATGAGGGGAACCGCGAAGATATCGGATGATACGACGAACAACAGCTAAATGTAGATGGTGGGGAGTTTGCATGAATTGGCTAACCTACTGAACAACGAAGGAAATATCAAGCCGAGTAATAGTTAAATAATTCAAATTACCGACCAACTGTCAATATAGTGTAGGGTCAGGGAGGAAATCACCCTCCTCACGACGATACTTCGTGTTGACTTCTAAAGGAGTATCCATCGAAGAAGAGTCCTGAAGACCAGCTAAATCAATCAAATCCTGGGTGTACTTGTGTTGATTCAGAAAGATGCCAGACTTGTGTTGATTCAGAAAGATGCCAGAGAGATCCCTGTGAATTTCCAGCACCAAGAAGTATGTAAGAGGACCAAGATCCTTCATATAAAAGGAGGCCTGAAGATGTTGTTGTAGACGAGTAATCAAGTCGGAATCCGTTCCCGTGATAACAATATCATCAACATTAACAAGAAGAACAATGTCGGCAAAGGACCTACGAAGAAACAGAGAGGAGTCATACTGACTCTGCTCAAAGGAAAACTGAATCAAGGTGGACCGGAACTTTTCAAACCACGCCTGAGGAGCTTGTCTCAACCCATATAAAGATTGCTTTAATTTGCATATATCAGAAGAGGAGGAGGCCAAGCCAAGTGGCAGAGTCATGTAAATAGCCTATTTGAGATCACCATGAAGAAAGGCGTCTTTAACATCCATTTGATGAAGTAGCCACCCTTGGGACGCTGCAATAGAAATAACCAGCCGGATCGTAGTCATCTTAGCAACAGGAGCAAATGTCTCTTCATAGTCCACCCCATATTCCTGTCTGTTATCAAGTGCAACCAACCTGGCCTTATAGCGATCTAGAGTACCATCGAAACGCGGCTTGAGTGAGTAGACCCATGTACACCCAATTGCTTTAACTTGTCTCGGACGGGGAACAACATTCCAGGTGTGATTGTCCTGAAGAGCTTGAAGTTCTTCGCCCATTGCCGCACACTAACATTCATGCTTAACAGCCTCAGAGTAACACGAGGGAATTGAAATAAAGGATAAAGTAGCATGAAGAGATGTATGAGAGAAGCCATACCGATCAGGAGACCGAGAGACTCTAGTAGACCGCCGAGGAACAATGGCAAAACTTGGATTTGGCATATCAGTTGGGTCAGGCTCAGGTGTCAGGTCAGATGCAGGAAGGGGCAACGTTGAACGTCGATGTTCATACACAAAGCCAGGTTTGAATCGCTTAGGAGTAGGAGACAAATCATCAAAATGAGGAAGAATAGTGATCTCAAGCAAGGATACTACACGAATAGAAAAGAAAGACTAATTTTCAAAGAAAACAACATGACGAGAAATACGAAATCTGTTAAAGCGTGGATCATAACAAACATAACCTTTGTATGAGTTACTATATCCCATAAAGGCGCATTTTACAGATTGAGCAGAAAGTTTGTCTTTCATGCGATGGTAAATGAACAAAGCAAACACAACCAAATGTATACATATTAAGATAGTTGGGATGCTCGTGATGCAGACGATAATAGGGAGTTTAAAATTGCAAGACATTTGCAGGCAATCTATTAATTAAATAAACTGCCGTGGATAATGTTTCTATCCAAAATTTAGCGGGAACAGATGATTCAATCAATAAAGTGCGAACAACATCCAACAGGTGGCTATTCTTACGTTCAGCAACGCCATTCTGCTGAGGTGTATAAGAATAAGAACGCTCAGAAACAATTCCTTTCTATTTAAGGAAGGCGTAAAATTCACGAGACATATTCACCACCCGAATCAGATCTTAACACTTTAATGCCTGAAAAGAATTGAGTTTCAATAAATGTCAAATTGTTGAAACACATAAAATACCTCAGATTTAGAATGAAGGAAATAAATCCAAGTATACCGACTATAATCATCAATGAATGTGACTATTTATAATTTGTATGAGATATAACATGTGTAATACCTCATACGTCACTGTGGATCAAATCAAAATAGGTATCGGCACGACTACCATGTGTAGGGAAGGAAAGAGACTTACTCATCCCCAATTTACATGTAGAGCAATCAAACGAGAGATGAGAAGAAAAGGAAAATTGATCTTTATTACCCAACAAACCAGAGATAATTAAATGAGACAGAACAGTAGGATTAGGATGACCCAAACGTTTGTGCCAGACATCAGTCTTATTTTTAACAATAGTACAAGCCAAAGAAAGGCAAAAAGGCATCGCAAAATAGAGAGGAAACAAACGTCCAACTTTAGGCCCATTCGCGAGAATCTTCCCCGACATCTGATCCTGCACAATACAACCATCACAAGAAAACCCAACATTATAGTTATTATCAACCAATTGACCAATAGAAATGAGACTAGTAGAAAGCTCAGGAGATACAATAACTTTTTTAACTGCTGAATTAATATCCCCAACAGCATGAATAGGAAGCTGACTACCATTAGCAGTTTGAATGTACGAAGAGCTATGATAATTCCGAACATTGGCAAGTGTGTTGGAGGAACTAGTCATATGATTAGACGCATCAGAATCAACAAGCCAAGGTGAAGATGATAGTGTATTGTTACCTTGAAACCCTAAGACTGAAAATACTGACATAATCATTTGCTGAACGGTTTTAGGAGTAAAAATTGCAGGATTACCAGCTGTAGAAGAAGTGGCCGTACCCACCGCAGCTTGATAGGCACTAGTTTGGCGATTCTGGGGACAAGTGGGACAGTCTTTGATAATGTGTCCTAGCTTCTTGCAATAATTGCAAGACTTCTTGGCACATTGGGCAACAATATGCCCATATTCCTTACAACTAAAGCATTCGACCTTCTGCATATCTCTACCCATGCTTTTCCCATGAGCTGCATAAACGTCATTAGAGATCATACTATTCTGCTGAAAAATACCTTGTGTTGCAAAACGTTGTTCTTCACGAAGTAATTCCCCAAAGCACACATCCAAAGGAGGAGGATCACGATTCATCAAATTGGAGCGAGTGGCCTCAAATTCCATTTGTAACTTCATAAGAAACTGATCTCTCTTGCTTTGTTTATGAACCTCCTGAATAGCAGCGAGAGATCCAGCTGGGACCTTGACATAAATAATATCAGTAAATTCACTCCACAAATTCTGAAATCCAGAAAAATACTCTTGGATGGAGAGATTTCTTTGACTGTAATTGGCGATCTTATTTTCTAACTAAAAACGTCTTACTGTGTGATCCTTGATTGTAAACTTTCTTAAAAAATTCCCACATACTTTGAGCAGTCTTGTACGGCCTCAGATATAGGACAATCTGAGGATTGACATACCCTAAAATCCAGGGCATCACACGAGCATCCTTGACCGTCCACTGATAAGAAGCTATCACTAGTCTATGTGTTATGTAGGTGTGTAATTTGGGGCCGGCCCGGCCCGCCTGGCCCTGCTGTGAGCCGGGTGAGCCAAGCTTAACCTGGGCTCGGCAGACCCCCGCCAAATCTTCGGGCCGAGATTTTTTGTCCGGGGGTTAGCCTAGGCCCTAGGGGTAAAGGGCTCGGGCTCGGGCTACGGGCTCGAGCCTCTGATTTTTTTGGTTTTATTTTTTAAATTTAATTTGTATTTAAATTTATAATACAATGGTAATTTAATATATTAAGTTAAATTAAAAATTATAAACTTAAAGTTTATTATATT
>JAOTRH010000013.1:11589361-11614189 GCA_034768845.1 Heliamphora exappendiculata | reverse complement strand
TAAGTTAATATATTAACTACTACTAATAAAGTAGTAAACTAACATTATATTATAAATTTATAAACTAAATAACTATACAAATAATAAAAATACAAATTAAACAAAAAAAAAATCAAAAAATTAAGGCATAGCCAAGGCCCGCCTAAGGTTCGGGCCGACTCCCTCACAAAAAAGCCCGGCTCAATTTGAAAATTTGACGAGAGCCTGTTAGGTTCGAGCCGAGCTTGGTCCACTCGAATCACGACCGGACTGAGCCAAAATTACACCATTGTTCAGGAGTTTGAATACGAGATGTGAAATGTATTAAACATATACAACCAGTTAAGAACGTGACAGAGATGAGAGAACAACTAAGACAAATAACATGGAAAATAATGAACACAAAATTTGCTTGCTTGAGTCAGACTAGGAAACTTTTAAAAAATACACTTCCTAAAAATATTTCTTTTATAAAAAAAGGAACTTTCTAAAGATAGAAATTTTCCTAAATTGATTGATTTTAGGAAACATTTAAAATTGGATTATTCCAACAATAGCTCATAACCTCTGTCAAAATTGATTTAAAGAAAGATTCTTAGCCGAAGTTCATAAAAGGACATAAAAATAGTTGAGGTTACACTTCCATCAGAACCAAGAAAAGCAAACATATAAGTGATATTTGGTCTTGTTGAATAGTCCCTCAGGTTTCGGTGATTGTTCTTTGGGTTCTTTGCTTTACAAACATCATTTTTTGGGTCAAAAGCTTAGAGCATAACCTTAGTGGTAGAAAGTTATGTGGTTTAAGTGGGGTCATATTTACAGCCCAAGGAGGCTTGAAAACAATTTGCAAACATAAATTCATTTCGAATTGAAAATTAGGATTTTTAAACTCAAAAAGGTAAAAATTGCAAGAATGTGGAATCTCTTGCAGTCAAGGGAAGAGGTCGTGGCTGCTACTTTTGAATTGGTGGCTTCCATTTTGCAAAATAAGAAGCTCGCGGCACAACAAATAAGTTGGCAACCACAAACTTCTGATCTTCAAAGGTTGTGGCCACCATTTTTGGAGTTTACGGCCGCCATATTGAGAAAAAAAAATTTGTACTTGTCAACTTCAAAGTTTACATCAATCAAGTTGTAAGTGTACATCATGTCAAATTTTGCGAACTTGCTTTGACTTCATTTGGACTCGGATTTGTGCGTATTATATATATCGTTAGAAAGCTATTTGAGTCTATTTTCTAATCAAAGTGGTTTAGTTTAAAATTTCTTGTACTTTTTGAGGTATATCTGTTTTTTTTAGTGTGTTAAAAAATGCATCATTTTTGTGAAACGATCATACATATTCGATTTAAATCGGATTAATACCTATTTTTTATCTTGAGAATATCTTTCAAAGTACTAAAAGATGGTGAAAATTAATTTTAAAAAATATAGAATTTTTTTAAATATGAAACATGGGATAAAAGTAAACCGTTCTAAAGGTCACATTGAGCACTTTCATTTTTGCACATTTTTTTCTCATTCTTTTCATTCTTGAGCCCTGAGAACCATTTTAAGAGTATAAGAAGGTCTAAAGTCATTCAAATGGGTAAATAACACTGACCTTCCCGATGATTTTTGACAAAAATAAATTTTTTTTTTTATAATTTTTGAAATGTTACTAACCTCCTCAAATTTTAATTTTTGCATCAAAGTAGTCTAACTGTTAAATTTTAACTCTGCTGCGTCTTGTTTAACGCATTTTCGAACAAATTTTTATGATCCATTCTGTTCATTACGTAGAGCTCTTCGAATTTGTAAAGCATATGAAAATTTACATTTATCTGATATTTGTAGCTAAGTATTGAATAAAATCTCCTAATATTATTTTATAACTAAATAAATAAAAATTATAATTTTTAAAAATATTGTTAAATAAGTGTTACTCAATCATTTAGCTATCGGTATCAAATGAATCTAAAATTTCACAAGCCAAACAAACTCGAAGAGTTATATGTAATGAACGGATTTAATTATAAAAATTTATTCGAAAAATATGCCAAATAAAGCGCAACAGAACAAAAATTTAACTGTTTGACTAATTTAATACAAAAATTAAACCTGATAGGAGGTTAGTGATATTTTAAAAATCACATAAACTTTTTTTATTTTTGTCAGTAATAAAAAAAAAATTTAATGTAATTTACTCAAAAAGTTTCTTTTGAAGTTTAGAATAGCGGGTCAAGTTTTTCGGTCAAGTTTTTTATTTTTTGTAATCGATCTTTGATTGACAGCTTAAAAGTTATTATTTTTATTTTTTTTATTTTTTTATATTTTTAGTAAAAAGGCTTAAAAGTTATTATTTTTATTATTTTTATTATTTTATATTTTTAGTAAAAAAGTTAAATTGAATTTAATATAGATTGTTTAATAATTTAATTTTTAAGTTAATTTTTTTAAAATTAGTTGTTTGAGTAAAAAATTAATTTTTTTATTTTTTGTTTAAAATAGTTAATTTCATTTTTTTATATATTTTATATTAATAATTATATGTAATTGGTAGTCATTGTCAATAAGTTATAAATAAGAAATATTATTGTATTTTAAAAATGGTAAGAGTTTGAATATAATATTTTAAAAGTTTGTGTTTTAATTTAAATTTTTAATTTTTTTTGTTAAATGGACAATTTTAATTTTTTGATATTTTTAATTAAAAAGCCAAAAAAAATTAAAAAGTCAAAAGTTACCATTCTGAGCCGTCGTTTTGACGCTAGGATCAGTTGGAGATTAATTTGAATAAGTAACTTATCACTCAAATTTGAGATTAAGGATTTATACATTAAAGGAAATTGTTAAATGAGAATTTTTGAAAAGAATGTAAGGTCCTGTTTGGATTATCTAAAAAATTAGTTTTTAAGTTGCATCATTTAGTTTTTTAACAAGTTAACTAATTTTTTTCTTATATATATATACATATAATGAAATTTATACACATTTTAAATATATTAATTTTTTTACTACAATAATTATAATATCCGTAATTAAAAAATCAACTCTACTCTGAACAATAAAAAAACTGTGTTAATAATCTAAACATTACAGTTTCAAACCAAAAAGTATTAATATATTAGACATAATAATTAAAGGAAAAAAAAATTATTCTAAAAATTATTTCAAATACTTTAACTTTTTTTTTTTAAAAAAATTAAATTTCTTAAAAGTCATACTTTTTATACGTTCAAATAGAAAATTAATAAATTTTGAAAGTATTTCAATTTTCACAGAAAAATACATAATAATTATTTAATTTAATAGTGTTTCAATTTTTACAGCAAAATACATAATAATTATTTAATTTTACAATGAATCGCCTCTAGAATAATTTAGGGGAATGGGGATTTTGTTTTTGTTTCGTTTCTTTGAAGTCTGAAAAACATGAGGTAAAAAAATTTAAATTTTTGACATAATTTGTTATAAAATGTTTTTAGTTTTTTGCATTTTATAAAATATCTAATATGTTTTTTTAAAATTGTTATATTGGGAACACTGACATGATTTTTTTAAATTTTTATGAGTAAAATTAATTTCTTAATAAAATATATAATAATTATTTTACTCAAAATAGAAACTCAGAATATTTTTTAAACAAAAAAAAAACAAGGTAAAAATGAGAAGGCTTGGTAGCCTTTGACCACCTCTTTTGCATTTGTGCCAAAAGTTATGAATGAATTGATAGTACAAATAAAATATAAGAATAAATATTTTAAATTATTTATTATTTGTATAAATATTATTTTTTAAAAATAATAAAATCAGCAATATTGCTATGTAACCAACTTAATTTATTAAATTAATATTTTAGATAATGTGATAAAATTTTAAAAATTAAATTTAAAATAAACTTTTATAAGACTCACTGCATTTAAAATTTATAAATATATTACATTATTTAAAAAATTAATTTAATAAATTAATTGGATCATCCTAACGATATTCATAAACAAAATCCATACAGCTCAGATAGTTAGGGAAGAAGAATCGACCACCTCAGAAGCTCTGAAAATGGCGGCGGCTAAAGGGGCTTTCCTCAACCACGTATCGAGAGAATCAACGGACATCAACCGCCTCGCTAAATTCTACCAGGAGGTAAACTTCATCATCCCTTAATTTACCTTCAACTTTTCTGAAAATTTCTCTCTAATTTCTTTCATTTCTAACTTTTTTTTGGGTGTAAATATCTATATATTTTGTGGGTTTTGGGTGCAGATATTTGGATTTGAGCAGATAGAGAACCCAAAACCCACAAAGTATATCGAAAATTTCTCTTTAATTTATTTGATTTCTAACTGTTTTTTATGTAAATATCTGTAACTCTGTGGATTTTGGGTGCAGATATTTGGGTTTGAGCAGATAGAGAACCCAAAGTTTGAATTTAATGTCATTTGGCTGAAACTTCCCCCATCTTTCTTTCTTCACCTCATCGAGAGAAACCCGGAGACGAAGCTTCCAGAAGGACCATGGAGTGCCACCTCGGCCGTCGCCAACCCTAAGAATCTCCCCAGAGGTCATCACATCTGCTTCTCCGTCTCCAATTTTGATTCGTTTGTTCAGAACCTCAAGGTATTTTCCTTCTCCTTCTCTATCTCTATGGTTGTACGAGTACCTCGGTGTAGCAATTGTAATTTTGTGGCAGAAGTTGTGAGTACTTGATAAAGATGGTAACTTGTAGTTAAAATATAAGAAAAAATAGTTATAATCTTACTAAGTTGTGAGTGGTTGAAAAAACTTGTAATTTATAGTTAAAATTAGTATAAAAAAAAAAAAAACTACTACCAGTAGCATTTCCAAACACCTTAATACAAAAATCCAACAGCTAAAAACAGAAATTGGATCTTAGTCATCGATAAGCAGGTGGAACCCACAAATGCTGTGGGTTCTAAATTCCAATTCATATGGATGATGAGGATCCAGTTTTTTGTGGTTGGCCTATGGCTGAATTCTGTTGGTATAATATTAGTATCTACAATATTCTTACGATTTTTGGCTTGGATTAAAAGCTGACCCAATCCCTCAAAGACTCTATTTTGTGAGTTTAAAGTAGACCCACAATGATTATTCAAACCGTTCATTTCATAGTTCCCATAAAGAAAATCAAATATGTAAAAATTTAATTTGATCATACATCAATAGATACATGCACACTTGTTTTTGATTTTATAAAATAGATGCTTTAAACTTAAACAGTCCATTTCAAACCAAAATTATTTATTTCATTTTAAACCAAAATTATTTATTTCATTTTAAACCAAAATTATTTATTTTGTTAAAAAAAATGTGATTTGTTCTTATACCTATCGATATCGACATTCAATCAAGTTGAACTTTTGCACACAGATCTTCTCTGTGGGACTTACAAGATGAGATAGAACAATTTGAATCATTGTTGTGGGCCCACTCCAAGTGCACAAAACAAAGTTGTGAGAGGTCTTGAGCAATGAGGGGTCTTTGACGTTTGAGGGAAGCTTGGGTTATGTTGTCTTTTAACTCCTATTGTACTTTCAGTTATTTGTGAAGTAAGATTTTTTGCCAATATTTTCTATTGATAAAATCTGTATATAAATTTTTGGAATCAGTGATTGGATCGTGGAAACTATAAATACTTTTTCTTGGATATAGATGCTGATTTTACAGACATTCACCATTTGGTGAGTGTGGTTCATTCGCTTTGTGATCAATCTATGTTTCTAATTTTTTTTAATTGATAATTGATATAGGAAATAGAAATATTGTTGAAAACAAAGAATTTACCATGAGAAGGGATGAGACATCATTCACGAAAAAGAAATACAGTAGCTTGATGATATAGTGCAGGGAATAGGGTCAAGCAGGCATGGTCTCACATTTCATATGTATCAATAGTGTGGAATGAGTGAAAGTATCTTTAATGTCTCAACGGTGAATTGGACCTTTCACATCTTGATTTACGAACCCAACTAACCTGCAGCTTCAAGTAAAAGACAGTTACCAGATCGTATCATAAAATGATTGTGTCCTAGGAGCCTAGCAAGCTGGACTTGGCTTTACCTTTAGATCTGAATCAACCAAACAATGTTAAAGGGCATACCAACTGATCTTTCTAATATAGTTTTGAAACTTTTTTTAATAGAAAAACTTGAACCTATGCCTTGTACAAACAATGCCAATGTCCAAAAGAAGTTTCTCTAAGTCTATGTTGCTACATGGTAGTTGATTTGCATAATGTGGTGGGTGGACTGCTTAAATGACATGATTATGTAGGAGGGGGCACATGGACTGCAGCTTTGCTTGTCTTTCTACCATTACTTGAAAACCGAGTTTTCCGCTGCATATGATTTGAAATAGCTAATAATTTGTGGGATCCATCACACTAATAAATAATTACTGTCTATTGCTATACTGCCTGGTACCTATCTTGCCAGTTCTGTTTAATGTGTGTTGATCCATGTCACGTTATGAATCTTAAATTTGTCGCAGTAAAATGTTTGTTATCTCTGGTTTCCTCTTTGTGCATTCATGATCTCTCACCGAGTTCTCATTCTGACCACATATCCATGACTTATGCCATGACCATATATACCATGGGTTCCCAAAATAAAGAGACTCAAGCTTGTGTGTGTGTGTGTGTATGTCTTGTGCATGTCTTTACTGTTTCACATATAGTAAATTAATGGTTTATTCCATGGAGCCCTTTGGCAAGGCCTTTGCTCATAATAGTGGGATAATGGGATTTTATGTTCAGCAACTTCTATAGCCTAGATGAAGACATTGAGTTGGATATTTTTACTGATGAAGTACAAGGACTTGAAAGGGAACTTTAAAACTTAGGTGGCTTTAGTATGTGATGATGACAAGATGATATTTGAGAGTGGATCGATTGTCCTTGCGTTGACGCATTTGTAGGAGACTGAGAAGTGGCTGCAAGTTTCATTAAGTTCTGCAAAAAGTTACACTTCCTCTAGTTAAGATCAGCAATTTGCATCTATTTGAAGAATCCTCTTTTCCTTTTCCTCATTAGAAAGAGATGGCTATTGTGCAGGAGAAAGGAATTGAAACGCACCAGAGGACTCAGCCAAATGGAAAGACCAAGCAAGTATTCTTCTTTGATCCAGATGGTGAGTTTTTGCAACCCTGCAATAGCCCTTTTCCCGACATGCTGCCATGCCATACGGCTATGTTACACGGACTTTGTTAAATGTATAAAGTGTCCGTGTCGAACACTCGACGCTCAGATAAGAGTGTGGTATATGTATTCGACATTTTTTATTTGAACATTCTTCTAGAAAACATATTTAGTAATTTAAGTTTACTACAAAATTATGCATAAACTCTGATATTATGTATAAAGTGCTTAATGGTATTTTGTAAGCATCATTTGTTATGGAAAAATATATGTATATTTTGTAGTGTCTTCGTATTCTTGATATGAAAATTATATGAATCTCACACTTGGACACATATCCGCTCCTGATACCCAAGTCTATGTAACATAGCCATCCGGTTTGAGGTGGATATTAAAGCCGGGGATAATGAGAAAATGACTGAAGTGTCTTGAAGGGTACAGCCCTTTCGCTGAATATTGACACTGACACCATTGTTTACTCTATAGGGTAATACTTGTTGTCCACTTCAGGGGCACCAGACACTCAGAAATCAGCAATCAAAGCTCCATTTGCCATTCTTTAATTGACATTTTCCCTAGGTGTACTTGATTCCATTGCAACCTGGGGAAGTATATTTTGATTGTATTCTTATTTTGACATTCAGGTAATGGCCTGGAGGTTGCGAGCTGGGAAGATCCCGAAAAATAAGCCGGGTTTGACCCGTGTACATGAGCAGATGAATAAATGATGCAGACGCGGTTAAGTACGAGGGTATTAAAATCCTAAAGACCCCAATTTCAATGAGAATGCTAAATGAATGAACCATAATGTGTATGTGTATGACATGCTGTTTTTAATTGTGCCTTTCTTCTATGTGCTTTATGGACAAAATGCTTTGGTTAGATGTACAAAGTTGGTGACAGCTTTGTACTTGATGTGGGAACTGTATCCAGTAAATAAAAGATGGGCAGAAAAGGCTATAATGGTCACTTGGTTTGTTGTTTGGAGTTTTAGAAGTGCAATTTATGAGCTATGAAATGGGATTTGTACCATAGTTCTGCAATGAGGCTGCCTTTGGTGACAGGAAACTGATATGAGAGCTTTTGGAATCTATGCAGCACAGACACAAACATGGGAATGGGACACGGCGATTTTAAAAGATTAGGATACACACGGTAGGGGTACAATAAGAAAATATATTTTTTATTTATATTTTTGTTCCATGTTTAGTCTTTGAACAACGACCGGTATATTTTAGTACTAAGTGCTTGAACAATGATGGGAATATTTAAGGTTTTATTTTGTTTTTTCAATTTCAGTTATTATGGATAAATAATTATTATTAGATAAAAAATCGAATCCAAATTAATGGTGGCTAGACTCTGCTTGAGTTCTTGGGTTTCGGGTGTGTTCATAAGCCACTGAATCATGGTCTGTCCGTTTGTGCGTGATTTTGATTCTTGGTTTGAGCATTTTTGAGTTTTACATTTGTTCAAAGTTGTTCTTTTGGGGGTCAGGGTTTTGCGAGCGATCGATGCGTCTCTCCCTTGTTCATCATTGTTCTCGCCAAAGTTTGACAAAGATCTAACCGGCAAGGCTCATGATTCGTCATTTGATTTCACTGAAGATAGCTTACTAGTGTAACTGAATGAAGCCGTTGTACGGCTTGGTGTGCTTGCTGTCGTAGTCGGCATAGGCGAGGATGAAGTGCGAGACGTAGGGGACGACGATCGCCTCACTCGATTGAATCAATCTCAGAAAGAACTTAAGGTTTTGTGTGTGGTTTTCGTTGCTGATTTATGTTGAAATGCTTTTTGAGCCTTAACTTTTTTTTATTGTTTTATTGATGGAAAAAAAAGTAAGAAAAAAAAGCGGTTCATCTACAAAGCTTACTTTAAAGGAATTTCACATAACATTAGTTCGGAATTGTTTTGAATAGAAAGATTTTAGTTCTGGAAAATATGGGAAAATTTTTATAAATGATGGATCTCTTAGAGTAGATTTTGATTCTACTTTTGATGAAGATAACTTATGTGTTTATGAAAGAATTTGTATTTGTGGTAGTCTTAGCACTTTTGAAGTTCATACGACTTTTGGTGGTTGATTAGATATTGAGAGTTTTCTTTTAACTTCTAATATTGTAGTTGATTGGGTTGGTGGTGATGGGACTATTGTACAAAAAATTAGTTTGATTAGTTTAGATGTAAGTGATCTTTAACTCAGTCTCATGAGTTCTATGTCGGTCACTTTCCTAGTCCAACCGAGTTTCACTTTGGAGTTAGAACAGTTAGTTGATTCTACAACCCAGTTAGAGGAGGGCCGAGCAACAATTAAAATAGAATCGAACAATGTGAAGTTTTGGTTTTACATTGTAAAAGAAAACTCTCACTTTGATAAGATAAATGGTGATCGTAATCTCTTTAATATTGGGCTTAAGAATAATGAGCTAAAGGTCCCTCTTGAAGTTTCTAAAAATAGGTGTTCTCATTGGGATAATATTTTGGTGGGATTTTTTATTGACATGAAATTATCTTTTTACTATGTTAAAAGTTGGACAGAAAAGTTATGGAATAAAAATCTCAATGATGTCATTACTCTTGATAATGATTTTTTTATTTTCAAGATAAAGAGTAAAGAAGTTCTTGAAACAATTCTTGAGAATAGTCTATACTTCTTTGGGAGCCCGCTAATTATTGTCAAGAAATTGTTATTAGGTATGCATTTATCTAAAGAAGTATTTTCTAGTGTACCTATTTGGGTGAAGTTTTATAATGTCTCTTGAACATTGGACTAATATTGGTTTAAGTTATGCGACAAGTGTTATTGGCAAACCTTTGTACCTTGATGACTATATGAAATCGAAAGTAAGGCTTACTTTTGTTAAAATGTGTGTTGACATTCAAGCAAATAAAAATATTTTGGACTCTTTTATGCTAAATTTGGGTTGTGGGTCTTCTTATGAAATTAGAGTGGAAGTGCCTTGAAAGCCTATAAAGTGTGACAAGTGTATGATCTTTGGTCACTCTAATAATTCTTGCTATAACAAGTTTAAGGTCATGAGTTCTACTTCTTTATCCAAACAAGAATAAAAAGTGAAAGAAGACAAAAATGTTGGCTCAAGTCAAGAGCTTAGTGGATGGGAAGAAATAAAAACAAACAAAGTGAGAACAAGAAGAAGTTACTAGAGAGAATTGATAATCTTAAACTTGTTCGAGAAAAAATAGCCTTTTTGAACAAGCCTAAAAAATCGTGTTTAAATAAGATGAAGTGGGTTGTTTTCCTAGTTCTCGCTGTAGAGTTTGTAGGATTGCTTTGATTTTTATGTTTTGTTTTTTAGTAGTTTGCTCTACTATTATTTTGTTAATCCTTGAGGGTGTGCATCGAGCTCTTTTATATATCTTTAATTTTTGTTAATACACATTTAATTAATCAAAAAAAAATATTATTAGATTCTCAAAAATTCTTTTTAAAATTTCACTAGATCTCCAATCATATTCTGTTCCATGGCATGCCCATTTTTTAAAATTTCACTAGATCTCCAGTCATATTCTGTTCTGTGGCATTCTATTACTGAATATGCATATGTTACGCTTGGCGTGTTCAAACTGGGTTTCTGTCAAACATGATTACCACACCTATTTTAGTGCAATTCAGTTTTTTATTTGTTTTTTCGATTAAAAATTAGTATAATGTAGTTTCTTTATTTATTTAATTAATTATTTTTTCGTATTGAACTATTAAATAAGTTATATGATATAAGATATTAAATTGAAGATAGCTAAATACTGTAGGAATTGTAATATTGAGTAGCATTAAAATTTTTAGACTATTTTTTACTTAATACAATAGTTAAAAGTAATTATATTTCATGATTTAATTATAAATAATATAATTCAATTTTATTATATAATTAATACATTTTAATTTTAGTGAATAATTAATACAAATTAATTCTATTATATAACTAATATAATCTAATTTTATTGTATAACTAATATAATTTAATTTACTATTTATTCAATCTAATCAGAAAAACATAGGAGCCCAAGAGCATTCCTACAAACTCGCTAAGGCTAAGCCTCCCAAAATTTAGCCTTTGTGAGGCTGTCTATTCATAGTGCTTTAATATTTTAGTTTTTTTAATAATATAAAATATTTATTTTATAGTATTTTTTTAATTTTATTACTCACAAAAAAATTAAATTAATTGAATATTTTTAATTATATGATCCGATAATATTTGTTTAACACTTTTTTGTAAGATTATATTTACCATTTATTTGTTTTTTAACAAATATGATCTATTCACATAATTATTATATCTAATTATTTTAATTTTTTACATCAATGATCTACATAATAAATATTAAATAATAAATAGTCTTGATCATAAAAATATACAAAAGTGCTAAGTGTCCCAAAATAAATCACCAAAATAATTGACCGACAATAATTTAGTGTGCATTCCTTACTCGTCTCACACATTGCTTTTTTATTTTTAAAAATTCAACTCTAAAACATTTTAAAATTTTATTGTATGCATTTATTTATTAAAAAATTTATACTTTTATAATTTATTCGTCAAGATCTATTAATGAAAATTAATGCTAAATATAAAAATATTTAAAAATACAAAAATAATTTTTAAAAATTTATTTTTAAGAAGTTTTAATTAACTTAATTTCTTGTTCTTTTGTCTTGTGTCTTAAAGTTAAAAACAAAAAACAAAAAAAAAGCTTAATAATTTTGTTATTATAAAAAAATAACATTTTAAAATTTGATATTAATCCACGTATATACGAGAAATTTTTCATATTACGTATGTATATGAAAAAATTTTCATATAATAATATATGATAAATTTATCATACATTTTGATATTTAAGTATGCAAAATTTCTTATAATGCGTATACATATGAGAATATTCTCAAAATATAGTATGAAAAAATTTTCATACTTATTTTTTTTAATTTTTTTATTATTAACTTTAAATGAAATGAGTAACTTATAAAGAAAATGAGAAGTATTTCAAGTATAAGAAATTTTTTATACTTATTTTTTAATAATTTTTATTATTAATTTTAAATAAAATGAGCAACTCGTGAAAAAATATAAATTATTTTAAGTATGAGAAATTTCTAACACTTATTTTTTAAAAATTATTTTTACATTCTTAGTTTTAAATGAAATGAGTAACTTATAAAAAATGAGAATTATTTTAAGTATGAAAAATTTCTCGCACTTATTTTTTTTAATTTTTTCATTATTAATTTTAAATGAAATGAGTAACTTGTAAAAAAATGTGTACTATTATTTTTCTTAATTTTTTATTTTTTATTTTAAATAAAATGAACAATTTATAAAAAATATGAACTATTTAGAGTATGAGAAACTTCTCATACTTATTTTTTTCATACTTAGTTTTAAATGAGCAAGTGCAATTGTGAACTATTTCAAGCATGAAAACTTTTTTATATATTTTTTTAAAAAAAAATTGTCATTCTTAATTTTAAATAAAATAAGCAATTTATGAATGAAAAATTTTTTAGTATAATTTTTTTTTCATGTATGAGAAATTTCTCATACATATATTTTTTAAATTTTATCATTATTAGTTTTGAATAAAATGAACAACTTATGAATGTGAAAATTTTAAGGCTACAAGGATGTAGACGTTTGATCACAATTTCTATACGGAAAAGATGTGGTACCGTACTTGGTAGTGGCACCTGGCTAGGTCCAGGAGGTGGTGGAGACAGTACTAACTAATATAAAGGTGGATCTAAGTATGAAATGTTTCTCATAACATGTATGTATGAGAATATTTTTATATTGTGATATATTAAAAGTTTTATCATAACATGTGTGTATATTATAATATGTTGGTGATATTTTTAATATTAATTAAATTAATTGCATAAATAGTGGAGACTAATGGTCTTCATATATGTATTTATGGAAAATAAATGTTATTATCAAATTAATATGTATATACATAAATGTATAAATATTATTAGTAAATTAATATGTATATACATAAATACATGTATATTATTTATTCTTGTTCATCTCCTATTCATGAATGAATGTATTTGGCCAATCATTCATTTATGATCTTATCTTTACATTCTCCTATTTTTCTCCATATAAATAGATCAACTTCCATCCCGTTTCTAATTAAGAAGATGAAAAAAATGATATTTTTCATACAAAATGCTTCAGAGATTACGGACCAAAGAAATGTGTTTTTGTTGGTGAAGTTTTGGGTTCTACAACTTATGCAGAGTTTGTCTGAGCCACACAACGATTAATTGTGTTGTTGTATCATATGGGAGACTAGTCAAATTTTAAAGTCTGTTGCATCGGTCTCGGGCTTTGTCAACCGCAGAGGGCTTGAATCTCCTTAAAAAAGCGAGATATTCGTGCATCAACCTGTTCTGGTATTGCTTGTTTTTTCTAATTATTGTACTACAAAAATATCAATTTATTGGTATTTTTCTACAATTTTAAGGAGATTCAAAAATGGTGCAAGCACCAAAAAAAAATAAATGAACGCACTGACAACCTCAGCAAGCCATTTTGTTTCAAGTGAGCTTATTTCAAGAGGTGGAAAGGAAAGGTTCTTTTCTACCTTAGCCTTCTCAAGGTAGCTTATATTTTCACCGAGAAGAATCTAAACAAAATTGCTACCGAGGAGATGACTGACGAAGAGTATGAAGCCCATGTAGAGAAAATAAAAAAATACAACAAAGATGAATATAACTGTCGCTATTATCTTTTGAATTGTCTTGCGAATCATTTTTATGATTACTATGATACAACTTACTCTTCTGCTAAGAAAATTTAAAAAACTTTTAAAAGCAAATATGATACTGAAGAGGTAAGTGCAAAGAAGTATGTTGTATGCTGATAGCGAATCATTTTTAAAAAAAATCGTTATCAAATGGTAGATGAAAAGTTCGTTGTAGAGTAAGCTCAAGATTTCCAGATGATAGTTGCAGAAAGAAGATTCGAAGGCATTAAGATTGGGGACAATCTTGTGGTGGCAGGAATCATTGACAAACTTCCATCGTCGTGGAGTTAATTTCAAAAGTCAACGCACCACAAGTAATTGGAGACATTTCTAGAGATTTTGACCACACGCATCTGTGTGAAGGAGGAAACTAGAGGCCAAGATGCACTAAAGACACAAGAGGATAATGGACATTCCACAAAGATAAATTTAGTTTCTGCAAATAATAATAACATACCCAAAAATCAGTTTCCTAAGAATGCTTATATTAAGCCAAATAAAAAGAACTTTAAAAATCGTGCTAAACCTCACTTTAAAGGTAACTAAAAAAATATGAACCAAGGACCCCATCCACAAAATTAACATTATAATGGATGTTTTGTCTATGGCAAGAGTGGACATATGGCTCGAGTTTGCAAGTTTCGGAAGCATGGCTCTTTTTTTCAGGCCAACGTTACCGAGGTGCCATTTATGGCGATGATTATAGACATTTTTATGGTGCAATCTGTCGAATGGTGGTGGACAGACTCTGGTGCTAATAGGCATGTCTGCTATGACGAAGATTGGTTCAAAGTATACACTCTCTTCAATGAAAAAAAATTAATTATGCTTGGTGATTCTAGTAAAATCAAAATTCTTGAGAGTAGTGAGGTAGATTTGAAGTTCACCTCTAGATGAGTGTTTACTTTGAAAGATATGCTTTACACTCCGTCTATGAGGAAGAATTTGGTGTCAAGTTATCTTCTCAATAAGGCTGGTTTCAAGCAAACTATAGAATTTGATCAGTATGTGATAACTAAAAAGAAAATTTTTGTGGGTAAGAGTTATGCCTGTGATGGAATGTTCAAACTGAATATTGAGATTAATAAAGTATATACTAGTTCTGTTAACATGTTGTCTTCTTTAAATTTCTGGCATGCTCGCTTGTTTCATATTATTAGTAGATATATGAGAATCATGAGTGGTCTTGGATTAATTCCCAAATTGACAAAAAAATTTAAAAAAAATGTAAAGTTGGCAGTCAAGCAAAAATAACAAAACGACCTCATAAAAGTGTTGAAAGAACTACCGAATTGTTGGAGCTAATTCATACTAATTTATGTGAATTTGAATGAATTTTAACCCATGGTGAAAATAAATATTTTATTACTTTTATTGATAATTTTTCAAAATATACTTAGGTATATTTGCTAAAAAATAAAAGTGATGCTTTTAAGAAGTTTAAAACTTTCCTTCAAGAAGTTGAAAATCAATTCGGTAGAAAGATAAAAAGGATTAGAAATGATAGAGGCAAAGAGTATGAATTTTCTAAATTCAACTCATTTGTTCAGTCTTTAAGAATTATTCATGAGATTACAGTACCATACTCACCCGCTTCAAATGGTGTGTCTGAAAAAAAAATAGAATATTGATTGATTTGACAAATGTTATGCTTATTCATTCAGGTGCTCTCTCAAATCTTTGGGATAAGATAGTTTTAACTGCTTATTATGTGTTAAATAGAGTACCACACATACCTTTTGAAAAGTGGAAGGGGCATAAGCCAAATTTGAAATACTTAAGAGCTTGGGGCTGTTTAGCTTTTGTGAGACTTATAAATCCTAAAAAATCAAAATTATGGACAAGAGCTAACACATGTGCTTTTCTTGGATATGCGGTAAATAGTACAGCCTATAGATTTTTGGATATAAAAAATAATATTATTTTTAAATCGAGTGATACCATTTTTCATAAAAAAAAATTTACTTTTAAATCTAGAAATAGTGGGGGTCAAGTACTTTCTGAAAATATTTTAATAGAACCGAGCTCTTCTAACCCTCTTTTCCAAAATCAAAAAACTGTTAATGTTGAGTTTAGAAGAAGTAAAAGATATAAAATTGAAAAAAAATTTGGCCATAATTTTTATATTTTTAATGTAGATGATTTCTTTATTAGTTTACAAGAAATTTTAATATCATTTTATACTATTTTTTAAAAAAAGGCTGTAAATGATGTGATGAATTAACTGATTTCTAATCAAATATGAAAATTGATAAATTTACCGCCAGGTTATAAAATCATTTGGAGTAAATGGGTTCTTCGAAAAAATCTAAAATTAGATGGAATTATTGATAAATATAAAGCAAGACTTGTTGCAAAAGGTTTTAAATAACAAATCGTTCTGGACTTTTTTGGTACTTTTTATTCAATTACTCGTGTAACATTTATTATATTGCTAATTGCAGTTGCTATAATTTTTTATATGAAAATTTACTCAATGGATGTAAAAATCGCTTTTTTAAATGGGGATCTAAATGAGAAAATTTATATAGATCAGCCGAAAGGCTTTGCAGAGCCTGGACAAAAAAGAAAGGTGTGTAAACTAATTAAGTTCCTTTATGGCTTAAAATAAGCTCCTAAACAGTGGCATGAAAAATTTGATTCTTATATGACTGAAAATAGGTACAAATCTATTAAGTGTGATAAGTGCATCTACTATAAATCTTGTGACAATTTACATGTTATTATTAGTCTCTATAGATCTTGTGACAATTTACATGTGATTATTAGTCTCTATGTAGATGATCTGCTGATTTTTTGATTTGATTTGCATACTATAAATTAGACAAAAATTCTGTTTAATAGACATTTTAATATGAAAGATCTTGGAGTGGCTAATTTTATTTTAAGAATGAAAATCACTAAAACTAGTGACAGAATTTTTCTTGATCAGTCTCATTATGATGAGAAAATTTTATGAAAATATAATTTTTATGATTGCAAGCATGTAGCTACTCTTTTTGCTGCTAGCACACATTTTTTTTCTGTTAAAAATAATAACGAGATGATTAATCAAAAGGAGTATAGTAGCATGATTGAGAGTTTGAGATATGCGACTGATTGTACTAGATCTGACATTACTTATGTAGTAAGAGTACTTAACAGTTTTACTAGCAAGTCAAGTGTTGATCATTGGCATGTCATAGAAAGAGTAATGAAATATTTATATGATACCAAAACTTATGACTTGTTTTGTAAAAAATATCATGCTGTACTAGAAGGACATAGTGATGCCGATTGAAATATTTTTTCAGGTAATTCTCTATTTACCACATGTTATATTTTTACACCAAGTGGTGGTGCAATATGCTGGAAGTAAAAAAAAATTATTATTGCTAATTCAATTATGGAAGTCGAACTTATAGCTTTGACTTCAGCATGTGAGGAGGCGATTGATTACGAGATTTGTTGCATGATATCTCATTATGGAAAAAATCAATTCCTCCTGTATTAATTCATTGTGATAGTACTGCCACGATTGGTAGAGTGAATAGCCTTTATTACAACGGTAAATCCAGACCCGTAAAAAGAAAACACAGTACTGTGAGATTTTATTTGAGTATTGGCATCATAAATGTGGATTATATAAAATCTTGTGCTAATCTTGCAGATCAATTCATCAAGGCCTTGGCAAGAGAAAGGGTCTGGAGTACATCAAGGGAGATGGGACTTAAACCCATACAATCATGAACCACGTATGAGGATACCCAAACTGGGGAGCAAAGATCCTGCAACCGGATTCAATGGGACAAACGAATCATAAGGTGATCGGAATAAAAAATGCACTATTTTTTGTCAATATTTATGGTGTGAGTGCATTTATCCTGTAATGTTTGGAGAGGTGAGTTTTAAAAAATAAAAAACTCTTAACAAAAATCTGTAACTCGTATGAGTAGGGTGCTAAAATTAAAAGAGGACCCTTGACGAATTTTGCCTATGTGAGTGTAGAAGTGGGACTGCTTCCTATAAGTTTATGGCTTAATCTCAAACGCATTCATGAAAACTGAGATTAGCACAAGACCGTAATGTGCTAACTAATAAAGCTCATGTCAATACTTGGATTATTATGTGTGAACAAGAATTCTTTATTTTTTCTAAGAAATCATAGTTCAATGCAAAGCACACTTCTGACTCTTAAATAGAGATTGTTGTCCCACTAATGAAGGTTCAATGCAGAGTACATATTCATGATGCATAATAGTCCCACTTTACCCAGTAATCTTCTTTTTTTCTTTTTTTATAAATATTAAAAATGAGTGGGAGAATGCTGGTGATATTTTAAATATTAATTAAGTTAATTGTGTAAATGGTGGAGACTAATGGTTTTCATATATGTATTTATGAAAGATGAATATATTATCAAATTAATATGTATATACATAAATACATGAATGTTAATATTAAATTAATATGTATTTACATAAATGTATGTATATTATTTATTCTTGTTTATCTTTCATTCATGAATGGATATATCTGGCCAATAATTTATTTATGATCTTATCTTTTCATTCTCTTATTTTCTCCTTATAAATAGATCAACATCTATCCCGTTTGTAATTAAGAAGATGGAAAAAATGATATTTTCTATACAAAATACTTTAGAGATTACGAGCCAAAAAAATGCGTTCTTGTTGGTGGAGTTTTGGATTTTACAACTTAACTAGAATTCGTTTGAGTCACACAACGATTAGTTGGGCTGTTGTATCATGTGGGAGACAAGTCAAATTTTAAAGTCTGCTGCATCGGTCTCGGGTTTTGTCAACCGCAGAAGGCTTGAATCGCTTTAAAGAGAGTGAGATATCCGTGCCTCAACCTGTTCTAGTGTTGCTTATTTTTTCTAATTATTGTACTTCAAAAATATCAATTTATTGGTATTTTTCTACATAATATTCTCATGTAGTGATTTATAAGAAATTTCTCATAGTATATTTGTGTATGAGAATATTATCATTTTGTGATATATTAAAAATTTCTCATTGCATATGTGTGTATGAAAATATTTTAATATTATGAAATATGAGAAGTTCCTCGTACATTTGTTGCATGAGAAGGGAAAAAATAATAATAAAAAAATTAATTTTTACCCAATCAACGAACTTAAAAAAAAAATTTTAAAGCTAATAAATTTTTTTTCTTTCTTTTCTAATATTTTTTTATTTTTTTGATCGATTTAAATTTTTAAATTTTTTGTTTCTTCATAATAAAATAAATTTAAAAGCTCACTAAAGACAAAAAAAACTCTTATAAGAATTTTAAGGTAGTTTTTTTTTAAAATAAGTAACAAAATTAAAAAAAATATTTAGTGAGCTTATAGAAAAAAATTTAAGCATAATTATTTTAATTAAAGTAAAAAAATCACGAAAGACCAAAAATCTCTTATAAAAATTTTAAAGTGGTTTTTTCTAAAATAAGTAACAAAATTGAAAAAAAAAATATGAGAAGTTTTTTCATATTTTGCATTAATTTTTTAATTTTTGAGAGTATGAGAAATTTTTTAATAAAAAAAGTAAAAAGAACCCAAAATTCAAGGCTCAAGATTCCATTTCAAAATTTCTTACTTTCGGTCAAATATTTCAGTAGTAAAATTTGGGATATATTTGTCTGTATGTTTAGCCGTGCATGGTGAATTTTGTTATTCGAGCTCGACTGATTTGTTTGGTAAATCTGTTTAAAGTTTATTTTTTTTTGTTTTAAGTAATTTTAAATTAAATACTTAAGGAATTTAATTGGTATAATTTTAAAGTAGCTTAAATGCAAAACATTTATTTGACATAAAATGACTTTCAATAATTTTAAGCCAAGCAAACAATAAGGTAATAATCCATTATTTAAAATGATTTTAAGCTAAATAAAATTTTTTATAAATAAATATAATTTTTATTTGTTTTAATAAAAACTATATTTTTAAAATTTACTTGTCAAGATTTAAAAAAAAAGATAAATATCTATATATATTTTTAAAATTTAATCGTAAAAAAAGGCAAAAATGCAATAACACAAATAAGTTAAGTTTGGTAAACAAGTAAGATTTTTAAATTATTGACTTTTTTAAAGCTTTTTTTTTTTTTTTTAAGCTTTAACCATAGAGCGAAAGATGCTTAACAGGGATTTTATGAGAAATCAATGAAAGGATATCAATTTAAATCCTTAATTTTTTAATTAAGAGAGATATCGAGAGAGATAAAAAAATCATCACTATTTTTTAGATTTATGGACTCAATTTCATTTAATAGAATCTTACATTGATCACATTTTTCTTTTCACTAAGAACGTTCTATAAATTTTTTTGACTCAAATTTTGAATATTTTATTTTCAATATATAATATATATATATATATATATATATAAAATACATATTTAGTGGGTTATTTTTGTTTTTAATACACTCAACAAAGGTAAAATCAAAAATATATGTGCCATGCAAAGCACTTTCTTCTGTGTTTTGAAAATATTGGATAATTACTTTTCGAACAAACTTATTAAATAATGATAGTATTAGGTATTGTTAAAATTAATAATTTATAAATTATAATTTATAATAAAAATTATAAGTGTTTAATAAAGAATATATAACTTATAGTTAAAATAAAAAATAATTATAAATTATAATAAAAATTTTAAAAATATTATAATTTATAATTAAAACTAAAAACAGAAGTTTAAAAGCAAGTACTTGTAGTTTTGTTAAACATCCTCGTTCCATTCTGGCAAAGTTGGGCACTCATATCTGCCACGTGTACAGCTAAGCGGATTTAAATCACTTATTCACCGTAACGTGTCATCCGATTGACACGTGTCGAATACATTGCTCACTTGAGCCACCTTATATTCTCTCTTCTTCTTCGAGAAAATCCTCTTAAGACTCGAAAAATACATCTTCAACGCCAGAAGTGTGACCCACAGTCTCGAGAACTGACCCACAATTACATCCCTCGTATAATCAACATGAACCAAGAACAGCCACGGCGGCATCCTGAAGAAGCCCAACAAGAGCCAATCAAGTATGGCGACGTTTTCTAAGTCCCCGGTGACTTGGCGGAGAAGCCTATTGCACCGCAAGATGCTGCCATGATGCAGACGGCTTAAGCTACCATCTTTGGACAAACCCAGAAGGGCGGACCAGCCGCTGTCATGCAGCGGCGGCAATGGTGAACGAGAGAGCTGGTCTCGCTGGCCGTAGAGATGTCACGGACGTCACCAGAGACACTAGTGTAACCGTCACCGCCACCGACTACCCGGGTTCCTGCATTATTACTGAATCAGTCGCTGGACGGGTCTCTCCCTCACCTTGGATCCAATCTAGTTCACATTTGATACTTACTTTTCTTTCTTTCTCTAGGATCCTTTAAAATGAATGAACAAAGAACAATTAAGGAGATATGAAATATGCAAAGTGATAAGAAGTACAGAACGGAGATAGACGAGATTGGATAAAAGAGAAGATTAAATGAGTCAGAATAATGGCAGTATAAACAATCTGTCTTAGGCTCTCCAATCTGATGATCTCTAGAAGTATAACTGTCCATCTTATTTATAACCCTCAGAGAAGTTCTGTTAAGATTAGGATAGGATTTCTTAAGAGATATAATCAAATTATGAAAGATGATCTCGAAAAATCAAGGGATTCTTATCTCAGAGATCGACCTGATAGTGTTCTATTCTAGCTCAACTAGATCAATCGACGGGTGACCTATGGGTACCCAACCCACTCAAGTCAAGTACTCAACCCACTTGGGTTAAGTGACTCAGGGGTTACTTGAGTGACTCGAGTGGGGAGGTCCCGTGTTTCGACAATTCATTTTTCTTAGCCACCAATTCACATGTCTCCCAACGTCTTGTGTAGGATTGTATTACCATTGTTTTTAATTGTTTCTGGGACAGTCTTTTGATTCTCAGAAAAATCTATGTTGTATATGTGTTTGGCTTTGTTCAGTCTGTGCTGAGCCACATAGCATATGTTATGTCATAGTAATTGGGTAGTTAGAGCTACACAGCCTATACTGTCTTTACGACCTATGTCGTGCTAGTAGTACAGTTTGTGCTGTCTTCATGGTCTGTGTCATGAAAATACTGTCAAGTAGTCAGAGCTACTGTCATAGTCTGTGCTGTGGAACGTTTTCGTTCGTAGTCAGGGCTACGTTTCATAGTCTGTGCTATGAAATATTGTATGCATTATCACAATAAATAGTTTTTGCTAGGCGTCCGAGCTACTGACAACCTCAGTGGCTCGAATCTTCATGACTCGAGCAGGTCACCACTTTCGGCTCTAGTATTCTGAATGCTGCATAATGCAAGTGTCTTTCATCCACTAAGAAAAATAACTTACTCGAGTGACTTAGAGTCGAGTCACTCGACCTCCTTTGTTCGAGTCGCTTAGAGCCACCGAGCTATCCAAGCACTGGGCCACTCGGGACTCCTTGTATAGCTAGCTAACCTTCGATCTACCCAGTATAGTGAGTTATTTACCTCTTGAACTGTATGATTTTTGATTGATTCGGATTAATCAGAGTTACTCTAGATCTCGAGTGACTCTATTATCGAGTCACCTGCTTGTCATTCACTCGATCCTCTAGCTCGAGTCACATAACTCGAGTTATACATCTTTGTTTTAACCATTTACATTTTCCCCCTACATGGGTGCAAGTTACTCGACCTCGCCTGTTTCCCTAGCACGTGTGGCACACGCACAAACTTGTGCACGTGCACGTAACTACCAGCTATTGTGTCGCTTCGTCTTCCTCGAGTCGGCGCATTAATGCTCCTTACCCTTTCACCTTACACATCTTACTTTAAATAGCACCTGGACCCTTATTTGGCCCCACGTGTTCCCAACTCTCTCATTCTTAGTTTCTTCCTCTCTCTTTCTTCTCGACTCCTCACCGTCTGTTATATTGGCTTCACATGCCCCTCGTTTGTCTGATGTTAATGTTGGTGGCCGTGGGGCCTACCTAGGAGCTCAACCTGCCATTCCACTCTCCACTAGTGCACGACCCCATTCTTTGGTGGCAAGAATGACAAGTTCTTGAGGGCCGTTGACTCGTTCGTTCCCCATTCTATAGTGATCTCACACCCATTGATCCTATATCCTGAAGAGGCAGAGATGATCACTCCCTCCTCTATTCCTCGCCTTCATATCGAACGGGGTGACTATCTATACACTTTCCTTCAGTTCAGAACCCCCACAGGTCCTCCTCTTGGCTGGCTCGAGTGGGTTGAAGATATTATACACACAGCAGATTTCTGTGCGACTCTAGATCAGGTCGGCATTCTTCCTTCCCTCATGCTTTCCCGAACACTTCACATGCGTAGGAGCATCTCAAGCTTGGAAGCACTGATTTTCCACTGGAGCGTCGATTCGCACACCTTCGTTATGTCTTGGGGAGAGTGGACCCCAACCCTCGAGGATGTCTCTATTCTCCTTCATCTCGTTATTTGTGGGGCTGTTGCTTTCAATCCTGATAACTTGTTAGTTGTCGATCGTGATGTGGTAAGCAAGTTACGCTTCAGTCTGACTCGTATAGCTAGCTATGGGAGCCATTTTGATGACACTAGTGTCCCTCTAGAAAATTGGCATTCATCTACAAAGTCCACCTACGCTTCATAGATCCAGTACTTTTTCAAGGAAGTGCAACCGAAGACCGCTGATCACAACAGCGACAGGATAGAATTCCCTGGTGAAGGCCGTAAGATAGATCTTTATTTGGCCGCTTTTATATCCATGTTTTTGTCGACCTTGGTGATTCCTAGTAGCCCGCTGGACAGTGTCTCTCCCCTGGTCTTTCCTTTGGCCGTTTAACTGGCCCGAGGAGCGCATATCCCTCTGGCTCCCATCTTTTTGCGTACTCTTTACCGGCAACTGGATCTTCTAAAAATTGAGATGGAGCGCTCCGTAGCCCATTATGAGGTAGTTTCCTTTATTACCTCCACATTTTTCCAGGCGGTTCTCTATGAAAGATTCCCCAATTTTCCCCCCGTCCTCTCCTATTTTCTCGAACGAAGAAGATTCAAACAGTAGATGCCAACAGTCATACTATCCTGACAGAGATTGAAAGCAACTACCCTCTAATACTCAGGTGGAGTGGTCAGAGTACTGCTAAGGACGTCTTTACCTTCTTCAACAAGGTTAGTGACTTCTCGTTTCGGCCATATACCTCGGCCCCCACCAGAGTAGTCTTCTCCTCCTGGTACTTCGACTCTCCTTAGCATCTTTAACTAGAGACAGCCTCTTCTTTGGAGAATGTCCCTCTCTGTGTCCTATGCATGCTTCTCCCCAGCTCGCTTCCTTATATCCTAGAAGAGGGTGTGGGAATTTTCTCCTATCGGCCTGATCATGTGCTGAGCTAGTTAGGCTTTGATCAAGGGACCACTGTTCGCCTTTTCAGCCCTGCCCGTACGTGGAGAGTTTCGAACCCTTCATGCTAGGCAACTTAGTCACCTCCTTCTGCCCCCAGTGATCGAACTTCCATCCAGATGGCATATTGGTCAGTGTACACCGAGCTACTCACATTATTGGCTACAGAACCTGGACTCATTCTCTCGTTTTCCCGCCACCAATGCAACCGTGGCCATGGCATATCCTCTTCTGAAGTCTATTACATCCTACCGACTTTCGAGTAGGAAACGTGACCGAGGCACTTGTAGCCGCTTCGTTGTTACCTCTTCTACTGTTTAGGGTGGCGATACTACTTCGGACGTTATCATTGCCGTTCCACTCCAAATTGTCAAGGGGCTAGTTACTCACTCTATGGCTCAGGTCGTGCGACATGCTCCTACTCAACCAAAGCAGGGAGGCTCTAGTGACAAATCGGCACCATCCACCGAGGATGAACTTTTCCCTCTGAAGCGACTTCACCGAGTAAGCCTACTGCATTTCCTTTTTTTTTATTATTATTAT